>JAULBM010017113.1:0-11478 GCA_032357055.1 Geukensia granosissima | reverse complement strand
TTGAAATATATGTAGTTTTTAATGTTAAAATTCTACTAAAGAATACAATAACGATAACGAACAATTACACTCCGGAATTAGATTACTAACGGTTCCCCACCCACTGCGCATGATCGAAGTAAACGAGTCAAGGGCAGATAACAATGGTTATCGGAAAGGTCTACATTAGAAATATTACTCATTGTATTTTTGTATCATTAACCGATTTAATATAAATTGTATCAGAGAATAAATAATGTCAGATAAGACGTTTTCATCTCAATGGGAGCTTTCGATGGTATGGAATTAGACTTTTTCTATCTCTAACCAATTCGGGATAGATGGGGTCAAAGTAGAAGAAAAGTCAATTGAACAATATTCGAAAAAAATTGATTTTGATAAGATATTTTCCAAATGATTTCTTTTGAAAAATGCAGTACTTTATATTTTTGAAATCAATTAATATACGATTTTCATAATATAAAATGTGGTAAAGGGTTAAATGCATCTTATCTTTGTTTAACTTTGTTTTTAAATTATTCCTTAAAAATTGTTCATCAAAGGGAACTGCAGTTTGGGGGGTTAGGTATAAATGGGGTCAGATTGTCACTGGAGTCATTTATCTGTTATTTTTTCAAATGATTCATGGTGAATAATTAAACATATAAAATTACACGAACAATTATTTTGTAACCGTGACAAAAATTTTCAAATTTGAAATGATGTAACATTCCATTAAAATAGCTTCAAAAACATTGATTGATTGATTGATTGATTGATTTATCGATTGTTGTTTAACGTCCAGTGACAAATATTTCATGCATATTCAGGAAACAAGTTAAACAATAAATCAACATGTAGACTATGAGCCAGGTAGCTTGAATTCAAAACACTGTAATGCACAATACTGTAACATGTATATGAATTATGGTATAATACTAGAAGGAAGCAAAATTTAAACTACGGATTTTAGCAAAATTTACATTAATTTCAAAGCCTTCTTATTTGGTGATTTTGTATTAATATCGCCATGTTTTACTTCATGAATTTGATTATCCTTTCTTGATATCAAGGAGGAATAATGAACTGCCGAAGAAGGTTATCAATAACAAATCTGCAACTGTACAAGTACTTTGGTTCTAAAATGCAAAAGGTAGATATGTTCATATATCAAATATACACTGCGTATGCAGGCGCGGCTGGATTGTTTCTAGACATGAAGGGAAAGTTACAATCGGAAAATCAACCTCATCTCTCTTGTCGTAAAGTTTTGTTCTTTACCCGTCCTTACTGTCAATTTCTGGGTGTAAGTCCAGGTAGAAGTAGACCTTTCTGCTTCTGTAGTATCCTTGATTTCAAGTTCAATGGGATAGATGCGGTCAACATTGTCACCAAAGTTAAAGTTATTCAGTGAAAGGACATTATCTGTATAGCGGAAAACGAAGCCAAAAGATTGAGCCAACTTTTTCTCTTTTCTACGTAGAAGGCACTGTATGAAGTCAGCTTCAAACAAATAAAGGAATAAACCGTTAGCAATCTATTCTATCAAAACAGGGGTGAACTAAGGCTCTTTATTTTTCCTTGAGTTTTGAATATGGAATATAAGTATATAGAGTGAAAAAATCAAATGTTTTGATGCTGTTGAAAGAGGAAAGGGTTTTTAATTTTTAGGCATTCTAACATACCTTAAGAATTTTTTAGAATCCACATTTTATTCACACCACTTCTAGAATGGCTTGTTTCACAGTAACTCTGGAGCCCGTTTTATTACTGCTGATAGAATGGCTGTCAGTAATCTGGAAAGAGGTTTAATATGTTTAAGGAGCAATTGGCAGACCCTGCAATGAAAAGTTGCTTATAAGGACCCTTGTGAACCTTTGGAATTCAGTAAAGTGAAGGAAGATCGAATTCTACCTTGTTAGTTGAAATTCCAAAAGAAGACAAAACTGACCGATGATTGTCGAGAATTTCTTCTTTTGGTAAGTGTCGTTGGGGTACATGTTGGGTTGCCAAGTGAGCTGTCAATAACTTATTCCTTTATCAAGCAGTCTATGTAGTGTGGTTTACAGACAAAAACAATATTGGTAGGCGCTTTATAAGCGGGGACGTATATATTTGTCATGTAGTTCAGAGATGTTTGGCAACACTCGGATCTTTGAAGACCGATTACGCGTGTGTATTCATAGATCTTTTTAACTTGTGAATTCATATTTTTATCAACGACCTCACAGCCTTCGCCATTCGGAAAGTGTGTCGTGTTCCTCTACTTCGCGCTTCGCCCTCATAATCTTCGACCGAATCCATTAGGATCTTGAAATTGAACGTCCAATTTATTGAACGGAACTTTTGCCCTTTGGCAAACACATTTCATAAAGAAATGTTTTCGACAATATTCAGGTCACCAGTAATCACGTGGCTGGCAATTTATATTTGAATGGGGAATTTTCACAAGTGCCGTCCGAAGGTTTAGACTTGTAGTCGTCGATGCTGACATTCTTCACGTGTTTTTATTTAAACATCTTGGTTGCAATAGGTTGTGTATAGGTAAATGAAATAATTGGTAGAGACTGATCTTTGAAATGAGGTGTAATTTTAGATGAGATGGATTTTTGATGCAGGATATTGCTTAAATTGATTGCGTCATGACCTTTGTTAGCGAACAAACGTTTAAGGGGCTACCGTTTTTCTTGTTCTTATTTCTTAAATGTAACTGATTTGAAAAGCCTGTGATTGGCAATATCCATAACGACTGTTGTCAGTCTGTACATGCTTGAATTTGAGTTGTAACAAGTGTATCCAAACATGATTTATACAAAGAATTGAAAAAGGAAGGGTATTTAGTTTCATGCGAATGCGATGCATACCTAGAAGCTTCTGTACAAATGGTAACAGGTCAATGAAGGACACACCATTTGGCGAGGGAGATGTGTGACGTCGATAACTGTGGCTACGTCTGCGTTTACATGCAGAGTTAACGATGTTCATCACATTCACAGAACTACCTTGAGGTTTTGATAAAATACTTACACCATCAATTTTGTCATTGAAACTATAAGGTGTTGCTGTTTCCAGTTCTCTAATCCAGTAGTTTTCTTTTTTTCTACGGAGAGATGTTGATTGGTTGGGTTTGTTAGTCCAATGGTAGACATTTTTGATGATACGAACTCGCATTGAAAGAATAAAATGGTCAGGCAGGTTAAAATGTTGATGAACAATATCATCAGAAGTGCCATTGATGTCATATCTATCTTTATTCAAGCGGGTATGTAACTCTTCTTTTGTTTCAACGACATAAACAAATCCACAAATATTATATTTTAATCCGTAGACAAGATATCTTGATTTACAATTAAGATCATCGTATCTTTTTGTATTTTTTGGGGTTAAATTGCTGGTTAATTGGTCATCTGTGATCAAAATATTACATGTTTTGCATCTTTTGACACTACATTTTGAATTCCTACAGTGCTGACCGGTTTCGTTGTATTAAAACATATCATGAAGATACCGGTTTAAAAGTTTTGTTTTTAAGGGCTCATTTATACTTCGTCGCGCGCGACATCTCAAGACTGTCGCGCAAACAACGGCATGATGTCGCGCGGTTTTCGCTGGCATTTAAAGTATAAACAATCCACGACAAGTATAAAGACCCAGTGATTTTCGAGCGACATCTCGCGACTGTCGCGTGACGATCGCTTTTGAAGTATCAATGTCCTCATCCTGTTTCTTAAATTAACAATTCTTTGTCTGATGTAAGGAGGCAGTCTATTTTGATTTACAGGCGGCATATTTAGAGACCCCGACTATTGACGTGCGTTTTAAATGAATTGATCGGTGGAGTTATTAACGTCCTACACGGTAAATCAATGCTCTCTGTCGGACGGTAGTAAGTGATTGCTTTGAAAGCGGTCATTTATTGATATATAGACCGAGCTGTTCTAATTCAAGAGCTTTAATTCTTGACTAGAGTTGTTCGAATTCTTGACCGCAGCTTTTTTTGAAAAGAACTGCTTTACAGAGGGACTGGATTTGATCTATGACAGCTCCTTGACTGCTCTACGTCTATATATATTTATGCTATTACAACGAATATTGCAAGTTTAAATGCATAAAAAATCTTGAATTTTACTATCCATATTAGTAGGCTCCCATCCTGTCTTAATAATTTTTCTCACATGCATGCCACGTTATAATCTATCAGTTGGTGGAGTACGGAAATATAAAAAAAGAAGTTTACTATACTGATCAAAATTGAAGTTCAAATCTTTGACAGTGATAGAAAACTCGGAGGAAGTTGTACATGTTGTACTAGAAAAGTGCGTACAATTAGAATACATAACATTTCATCTGTCAGACAATCTAGTTTTACAGACAAAAAGATGTGGCGTCATCTGCAGTTTCATACATACCATTCTACTGAGATAAGGTTACTTACACATAAGACAGCTGCAATTAAGTATATTTTCTACTATATAACTTATATAGATTGAAAGTTTGATTTTCGCCTTATGTTCAGCGGCAAATATTTCATACATTTTCAAGACGAGGACATATTAATGAATGAACGCTGATTTGAACTGGACCAGCATGCTGAGTCGGATTTTAAACAGACTAGCTCACGAAAGAAACAGACACATTATTCGGTATCTTGGCCGACAAAGTTTTGCTGTTACTCTTGAAAGATGCGTGTTTAGCGAAGAGCAGTTAATACTAATTTTATTATCTTTGGTGTGACCCGGTCTGGGATCGAACGATCTAGCTTCTTCACTCGAGGGGAGCACGCTAACCATAACCGCATTGAGGCGGTGCAATTTAGATTGTATATAACAAAGCCGCTATCATCTTTCATATTTTGTTTGAGGCATGTTATCCTCTTATGTTTTATCGTATAATATTGGTTTTCTTCTGAATGTCGTTCATCTGAGGAAAAATTCTCCCGTCTTGAAGCAGAAATAATGGTCTAATGACATTGTAAAAACTTATTGCCTAAGTACTTTTTGCAACTAGCTCTCTATAGCTGCGCACACTTAAAACTTTATTGAAAACGGAAACTGCGTACAGTTGCTCACTGAAACTGCGTACAGTGATAAAATCATAAACAATGCGATAATTTGGAATGTTTTATAAAAACTTATTGATTCTGAATAAGGTTCGACTATTGATTCATGCAATACGTGGCAATTCATACTTTTTTATCTCATAAATCAGCTCCATTTTTTTATTTAATAATATTATAATTGAATAATAAAACGATATAAAAAACAATGGCAATTATTGCAATGTGCAATTCTCAAACAGAACCACAGTTATGGTAACTGAAAGTAACTTTTTGATAATTTTTTATTCAGTTCATTCTATATTTCATAAAATTTATACTTTTACGTCAAGATATATATGGAATTAAAGGACTTTCGGTTTCTGATACTGGCTTTATGGCTGTAAAATAACAGACGAGCCTGAAAATTTCGAAAATAAACGTAATTATTACAAGCATAAAATGGGACTATTTTTCTTGGGTATGTAAATATTGTTAAATGGCTGCAGCACGTGACGTCATTCAAATTGTAACTTTCGAGCGGGCAAGAAGGCTGGCTATTTACCGTGAAACGTTGGTGTAATATCGGACCATGACAATTTAGTAGGATTTGACACGAATTGTAACATGAATTTTATGACAGACTGTTGTGTTAAAGGAGTCCGTGGAAACTGCTTGGTTTTGAACGGAAGGAGTTGTTGACTGGTTTCATAACGTGTAAAATTTAAGAGTGGGACAGTGCTTTCCAAGTTAAATGGTGGCAGTTCAAGTTCTTCTGAGTTGTTATCTTGGTATGATGCATCAATGAATTCATTAAAACATTGCAACTAGGGGTCTATTTTCAAAATGTTAGATGAGAAGACGATCGACGGAGCTCCCAAAGTTTCAAAGTTGGAATTTATTCGGCAAAGTCAGCAAAAATTATTTGGTTGTCACAAATTGGCAAAGATAAAGGTGCAAGAAAGTGTTAAACTCTTTGTGTATTGTTTATTTTCTAATATGTAATCTGCGAAAGCCGTTAATTATTTACGCTGGAAACGTAATGCCCATTGACCTTCATTGATAAATTGGCCGCATTCCATTCTGTGACCTAAGCAGTTTTTACTGGTTGACAGCGTGGCAGATTATTACGCCGCAAGTTGATGCATGTCAATTTGATAACTGACCCAATAATTTTCGTAATCGGTCCAGTTCACATTTACTGATTTTATCAGCCAGTACACATCAAAGGAAAGCGGGTCAAATAACCGATAAAAACCATTATTTGTACTTCATACATATATCAATGTATGCCTTGAAATTTTTAACGTCTTATATTAAGTTTTTCATATGAGCTTTGACATGTTTGAATCAAATAAAGTTTAAATTCGGTTCAATAGTATCATAACAAAACACGGTAGCAAAACCAGAGAAGAAAAACATATGGGTAAAATTGGTAAATTTATAAACCTAAAATAAAAGCAATAAAAATAAATCGCGACTTGTAAGCTTGTGCTTAAAACAACAAAGTGTATGGTGGTATTTTCAACTGTTATCAACCTCTCTTCCCGTTGTAAAGTCCCTTATCACTTAACAGGGTTTGATTAAATAAACAAGAAGAAGAATGTGGCTTCCAGGATCATACAAATACATGACAACAACAGCAGGTGTTAGTTCAAATTTAAATCCAAACACATCGAACAAAGATGAAAGTAGTAAATCATATAGATGTTAAGCATGAATATTCGATAAAGTTCAAATCATCGTTAAACACATGACTATTTTTATTTTACTTACGAGAAATCGATCCAATGTAGAAATCTTATGTGAAAGAGCAAAAGTTCATAGTTTACAAAGACAAGATAAATTTAAAACAACCTAAAAGATAAAGCAAAAACAAAAGAAACAAAGGCTAGGAAAAGTACAAAAAGATGTCTTTGTTTCCATGGTTTCGCTGTTTTTCAGTTCAAAAGGTTCTTATTGATTGAGACTGCCGCTGAAGATTGGATTTTTAGCAAATTGGGACAAAATAGCAAAGGAAGATATGTTTCTCAAGAAGGACGACAGCAGTTAATTAAGAAAACAAATATATTTATACAACGAGATTCAATACGCAATAATTTATTTTGTGTAGGAATTTTAGCAGCTGAAGGGACAATAACTGCATAAGGATACAAACGGAATTTTACAATCTGGCGCCAAAATATTATACAGAGCTTGACTCGCACAGTTGATCCAGTACCTGGAGTATTTGCCACTGAATATCAAGAGACAAATATTTATTCGATCAACAAATGTCTTAAAAGCACCAACGATTGATTTATTAATTGTTGGTTGTTTAACGTCCAGTGGCAAATATTTCATGCTTATTCAGGACGAGAACAAGTTCAACAACTATCAAAAACGAAAAAGGGGTGGGAATGGACACAACAGGGCAAGGTTTTTGATTGACACTGGAAAAAGGGAGTGATAGTGGTAGGGACGACAAATTTAGCCTTTTGTAGCGGCATTAGAAAACTACAAAACACGTCACCCACTATGGTCTAAGGCCAGGGTTTCCGTATTATAACCTAACAATCCTCCAACGAGAGAGAGCTCCCTTATCCGCCACCTGGGGATCGCGCTTGGTCAGCTCTGTGGGTCGAGCATTGGAGACCGCTCCGATGCCCAGAACAGCATCAATGAAAGGGGAGGTCACATGTGGCCTTCTGAATCTCTTCCTTCCATTTCCAGGCGATTGGTATAGGGGCACCACAGTACGACATCTAATATGAAGAGCCAGCTCAAAAACAACAAGTGCTTAAAACGTGGGCATGAAGGAAACCTATAATATTTGATAATAACATCAACAGCATTTGATTTTGTTCATTATGCATACGCGAACTCACAATCTACCTTATAAAAAATTGTTCAGTTTGTAATTAACATAAGTTAGCAATCTTTTCGAAGTTGAAATTTCCAAACTTTGTAATTTTTCAGTAATTTCTACCAATAGATATAATATGAGAAGATTACAACCTTCAAAAAGCGAGCGAAAAAGATATTGTGTTTCACGCATCAGGATCTTGTCCGTCCATCGTTGACTTTGTATGTCATTTTGTTCCAAGCGAGAATCTCCGTGACGAGATTCCGCAATATTAAAGTTTTTTGGCATTATCATAGATAATTCCATCCGTTTTTACCATATTTCTACCATGAAGAGCTCGCTTTGGTCGCTTATAAAAAAAGAATTGTTGTCATTGTGGTCAAATTGTGTATTAGATATTACAACATATGTACACATTGGAAACATGGAATGTTCGGTTTTTACATTGTTTTAATGTGTAAGTGCAATATATAAAGTCTTTAAACAGGATATCGACGTTATCTAGATTTTCGCCTTAAAGTGAAAGTAAGCATAAAAATTTCAAAAAAGTAGATGTCATCACTCGATTTAACAGCTGACACCAAAACTTGTAAGTTTGTATTGGATTATCCATTTCCCATGTGAAGGTGGAACTGTTCCTGAAGAATGGAAGCGTAGTAACTTTAGATACTCTCGTGCCTGTTCAAAGTATCAGGATTTTCTAAAGAGAGCATTGCTTTGTCGAATAAATTACAACAACAAGGATAAATCAAATCAAAGTTGATATCGTCTCTCCTAAAATTTTATGCTCGCCATCATGAATTGGTTGATCCATATGGTATCAGTGTATCTCAACTAGTTATGGGCCTGGTACCGGTAAAACAACAATTAGTTGACCTCTTCTTAGATTGACGTTAACACGGATTAGAGTTTATGGATTCCAAGACGAATGTTTCGCGAAATACAGGAGATGCTCACCCTTCATAAGCACCTGATCCCACTTCTGTTTTATAAGGGAGTTCGTGGATTCCAAGCCTTTGATCCTTTTGTTACATGGGTTTTTCAACGTGCTTAGAACACGGCAATTTCTAAACACGTCTTCTTCCTGACGGATTGTGAATCAATACATCCAACAAAACCAACGCCACTTTTAAAAGACTAGGGCATCCAGGACTGAGATACCTAGTGCCCAATCTTTCCCTGTCACAACCTTTTAGAAGGGAGTTCGAGAACTGATACATCCCACTCGAACGAACGGCCCCGTTTGCATGGGTTCTTCCTGCAAGCGGAACCGTCTCTCTGGTGTCACGGTTAGCGTCCTCGTCGCGAGTGCGGAAGGTCATGGTTCGATCCTCAGGCGCGTCAAAGATATTAAAATTGGTTGCAAACTGTTACTTTCGTGAGCAAGCACGTTAAAAATCCGGCTCAGCGCGTCGGTCTCATACAAGGCAGGAATAATTTATGATCATTCATAAGTATGCTCTCATCCTGTATATGCATGAAATATTTGCCGCTTGACGTTAACAGTGAATAAATCAATCAACCAACAGGCGGAGATGCCAAACGGCCTATTTCCATACTACAGCCGCCTTTGGGAATTTAAAACCTGTAAACGAATTCCATTAACCAAAGCCTTAATGAACATGAATTCTTGAACTTTGACTCTGTCCCATTTAAGACTTTTTTAATGAAAATAATGGATTCTTAAGACTTTCGGTTTTGGGAGTCTTCAATTTTTTTTTTAGTAAAAAAAAAGTTAAAAAAAATGTCCGTCAACGGAAATTGATGAATGCAGTGCATTCCGGCAAAAGAATTACGATTCTTATTAAATTTTTTAATCATTTTTTTATGCATTTGTATGATCATGAAAATCATGCTACGTGAGAAATCGGAATTCGAATGTACGTTCAGTGAGGAAAAAATTTGGTGGTCATGGCAATGAAAAATGTTCATAGTTCCTATCGGAAGATTTAAGGATTTTCAGATTTTAGTAAACAGACAGTCAGTGTTTCGCACACTTCACTCACTCGGAAAAGAGAACTTATAACTATCTAAATTTTATATAAAATGAGTATGTGCGTAATTATAAATGATTAAATTCAAATCCGTTCCTATACCGGTTGCGACTAACATCGTTTGTGACTATACACCGACTTTGTCTACCGAGTTACACGATCGGTGCCACTAGTGAAGCAGGGGTTTGTCACCATTCAGGAGCACCTGAACTCGCCCTGGGTTTTGTAGGGTTCGTGTTACTCCTGCTTTAGTTTTCAGTGTAGTGTTGTAGGTTTTATGTTTGTCTTTCGTTTCATTGTGTGTGCCATGGTCTTGTCTGTCTTCCGACTTAACGAGTTCTGTCTGCCAATTTGGTATCTTCGAATTCTTGATATTAATCTATATCTTTTGCACAATTGGACCGTTAGTCATTAATATATTGAACAACTCACAATCTGGCCTTCGTCTAATTTAGACAAGAGCAACTTAGTATAAGCTGGTATTGTGATTAATTTTGAGATTGCCTACGGATTGACATTCGAATTTTAGGTACTACTGTTGGTTAAGCAGTCAGAAAAAAACTGACAGGACGGATCATCTTATTAAAAGTAAAAGTTTTACAAATGTCTTTGATTTTTATCGCTTCTTCTATTATAACGTGAATCGAGATTAAACAACTCCAAAAATATAAAAGACGGTAAGTTTAAACAAAAAGTTGAAGCAAATAGAATAGGAAGTGTGGCATGATTGTTTAAAAGACAGCCATGTATCAAATGATAGTCAAAATTAATCTTTTACAGGTCCTATAACGGTCTTCAATAATGGACCAGAGTCCCAATTTAACAGTTTAATGTACGATATTAAATTTCTCTGCAACCTTTTAGTAAAATGACAGATATAGATAAAAGGAATTCGAAGAAGGGACAGAATAAAATAATTCTTTCTATCTCAGGAGTCAATATATACATGAATACGTCTATAATCTTAGACGAAGATCATTTTAATAGAAATGAGATGGATAACAAGTATGACTAAATAGTGTGTTATTTAAAACTTACCCGATTGTAATTTTTTAAAGTAAATATTCACAACAGGAACATAAAATGTAACGACCAAATGTACATCGAAGGGTGACGATTTTAAAATAAGCATATCAAAGTTTAAAGTTCTGAAGTACAAGGATACTTTAAACACAGAAAGATTTTTTACATACCGAAATTAATATTTTGAAAATGGCAGTATTGTCGAGTCGAAAATAAAGCTTTACGACAACAGAAATAGGTTCGATTTCCCATTGTGAAAGGAATTCGAAGACACCAAAGGGGCAGACAGAAATCGTTAAATCGGAAGACAGACAAGACCATGGCCAACAAAATGAAACGAAAGACTAACATAGAACACACAACACTACAATGAAAACTAAAGCTGGAGTAACATGAACCCTACAAAAACCACGGTGAGTTCAGGTGCTCCGGAAGGGTAAGCAAATCCTGCTCCACTAGTGGCACCCGTCGTATTACTCAGTAGTCAAAGCCGGTGTATAGTCACAATTGATGTTGGTCTCAACCGGTATAGGAACGGATTTGTATTCATGACAGTCGGAAGATATCCATTGTCATCTGTGAAATGGATATTTTGTACCGGT
>JAULBM010017102.1:0-11478 GCA_032357055.1 Geukensia granosissima | reverse complement strand
GAAGCGAGCGAGCAAATTTTTATTTTTATATCTAGGAATAACAGTGAAATTTTCCAAAAAGTGAGATAAAAATGGAGCGAGCAAACTATAATATGAGAAGCGAGCAAATCCGAAGAACTATTAAATAATTTGGAGTGGCCATCGTTAAAAAATGACTAAGAAGGAATAACAATAATTTATCTGGCCCGACAATTACGCTAACAATCAAGTGAATTTTGTTTGTTTGGACTTTAAGTTCCCATTATTTTCTCTTTTCTACCGAGCAGCCAAAGTAAACTTCAAAAGCTTGGTACGGTTCGTATTTGTACCAAGACAATGTGGTGATGGTGTGAGTAACGTTAATACTACATGGAAGTACTTTAGAATGAAATTTCAAATTCTAATTTCCAAGCAAAGCACTTGACTGAAAGTAAATTTGTAAACAGTCACATTACTGGCACAGGAGATCTTAAGCCCCTGTTTGACAGTTTAAAGTCGCAACCATTTACTGGTTACCGGAATTACATAAAATAACTCTTTAAATACCGTTTTATCCTAGCATCCAGTAAGTGAACAACTAGAATTTCTTCATTTTGACTAGTGCATTTATCAAACATAAAAGAATATTGCAATAAATCGTTTGAATACAATCATGTTATTAACTATTTCTGGAGTGTGCATGGAAACCTTCTTGATGTTTTAAACAAACTATGCGTCTTTAATAAACCATTTGAAACTGTGCATGGACACTTGCGATTTTCCAACTTTGATACTTCACTTTTCTATAACCTTATGAAACAGAAATAATTTTCCTACCTCATTGAGAGGGTATTAATCGAAAATAATTATATTGACTTGAACAGTTATCCAGCTTTATTCTCAGACGAAAAATGTTACTTTAAAAGGTACACTAGGCTTTTGAGGAGATGATAAATTCAATTCACTAACTTCTTGACAATATTCATATTAGGTTTGGCGATAAAATTTATCGATAAGTTGTAAGAATTTCTATATGGGTACCAATTGTGCCCTTTTATCTGCACACTTATTACTGTTATAAATCACATTTTATGACCAAACTCCAAAAAGATCTTTTCAGATCTTATTTAACATGTTTAATTGATAAATTTAATAATACTTACCGCTATTTTGACCATAGCACCATGGGCGGTCGGGGGGTATAGAAATAACAGTTCGGATTCTCCGCCTGCAGGTAGAACCCCTATGAATATTCTACCCCCTCACCCCAAAGGGAATGCCGAGGAAAAATAGGCACAATGTATCTCCGCCCTTAACGCACTGGTCCTCAAAACGAGCGTCCACCTTTTGTGGACGTTATTAAAATACACCTGGTACTAGCTCATTTTGAGCAGTCAATAGGCGGTCTGTTGCAAGGCTAAATTTTCAAAACCTATCCAACACGCATTTTTTCAGTTGGCAGTCTTAATGACCACGGTTAACAGTCTACTTATTGATATATTGGTTGCTATTTCTTATCAGATTTCGATTCAGCCATTCTTTAATATAATAGAATTCTATAATAATGTCATTTTGTTTTTGCGGTATTGAAATCTACCATGCAGAAAATAAAATGATATGACGGGGCTATAACAGTTTTTGACCACTCAAGCTAATAAAAATGTTACACGTCCCGAATTTAAAACGCAGATGTGATTTAGAAGTAAAATATTGCCTTTTTATTATTTTCATGTAACTGGTTGAAAATGTTCCATGTTACCTAAAAAACACTGATTTCAAATCCTCACTCCTATACCATACCGGTATTTAAGTGCATCCGGTGTGGTGGGGTCTGCCTCACCCTTCTCTCCCTGTTTCTGAATTTTTCTGAAGTTATTTCGAAAAGAGTTCAGTAAAATTTCTCTAGATGAAGATTATATCAAAGCTTTTTCAATTGAAGTATATTTTACATCTGGAAGGCCTTGTTCTATTATTTCACTTTGAGAGATTCCGTGATGTTTAGATATGGGGTCGCTCCGTTAATACGACACCCCGTTAGTCCGACACCACATTAGTCCGACACCCCATTAGTTCGACACCACTTTTGAGGAGAATCGGATTCGATAGAGTAATCGTTACACCAACAATGCAGCTTCTCCGCTATATACGCAGCTTCCAGGATAAAAAAACTGTGTCCACACTTACCCAAAGGTTCATTTGTTCAAATTTCAGATGTCAACATGCTGCGGTCGTATCATGCTGTGCTTGCGAAACACCTCAGTTAAAATCGTGGAAGCCGGGTTGACCATTCCTGCAGTCTTATCTTTTCGTCCTCGCATTACACAAAGTATAAACTCGAAAGCAAAAACGCATACGGGCTTAAATGGGAACGCAAGATAAAACTAAATAGCCAAAGTTTTGTTTTTGCGTCAGCTTGCTTGTAGGTTTTTGAGGTCCTTATTTGCAAAAACACACACAATGAAAAAGTTTCAAAAGTCGACAAACGTTGGTTAGTCCTTTGAAAATTAACAACAATGAAAGAAATTTGTGGTGTTCTGATAAAATTTTGATTAACTATACACAGATATATCACTGAAATATTCTTTTCCTTCTAGACCTTACTTTAAGAATTGACATTGACTCCGGAAGTGTTATGTATAAAAGATTATATCTGTGTTTTTTTATATTGTGTGTTGTTATTTTCTGTTTGCTGGCTAGTAGGTTTTCAAATTTTTAGTTGACGCAGAACAAATAAAAAAAACCAGACACGGCTTTAGGTATTTTTTTAGGTTTTCGTGGCCCGAATTTGCTTCCGCGAACGCTACTATCTCAAAGCGCAACGCCATATCCTTCCTCCGAATTATATGCCAATCATGGTCAAATTTAATTAAATATAAGATCATATTTGAAAATATTTTGTTTAGGGTCGAAACCATGGTCACCAGAACGACCAGGCCACAACTGAATTTTCGTCTCTGAAAAATAAAATGTTTCATGATGTCGCCTCAGACCCCACAAAGACATGAAGGCAAGTATACGATGATGTATTAGCAAATGAAAAGCCAAACAGAGAGAATATACCTACTTATTCATCTGTAAAAACTGCGCTAGAAAGAAGACGAGCGAGAGAAATACCCGCTTTTCCTCAGCGTATTGCTGATGAAACGCACGAAAAACGGACGAAAGTTTTTGAGTCTCCTTAACAACAACTGGAGAGTTGCTGTTTTTACAATCAGAAATGCCCTTGAGAGACTCGTTCAGTGTGATGACATTAATTTAGATGCCACTTTCAAAACCACTCCTTGTCCTCACAAACAGTTCCTCACAATACATTGTTTTTACCAGGATAGGGTTATCCCATTTGTATACTCGCCAAGTTGGACATTATAGACAAATATTTTCACCCATTAAAAGAAGATATGCTAGAATTACAAAAAATCAACTTGCGCCGACGAAAATAATTTCGGATTATGAAACAGCTATGATATCCGCTGCAGAAACGGAGTTTCCTCAGACAAGTATTTGTGGGTGTTTTTTCACCTTTGTCAAAGCATCTGGCGCAGGGTCCAGCGACTTGGACCTGCCAGGTCATACGAACGAAACCAAAATCTTCGCAATTGCATTAGAAAGGTGATGGCAATCGCATATTTGCCAGTGCTGTTCGTTCGGGCAAATTTTGATCAGCTGTACCGAGAAAATATGGCCAGACGCCTTTGTAGAAGGTATCCAACATTACGTGATCTTCCGAATTACTTCAGTGGAAATTATCTTAATGGGCAGTACCCAATTCCTACATTGAATGTGTAAGATCGCACGATGGACAACAGGACAAATAACCATATCGAATGTAAGTATTCTGTTTGATATAAATGTAAAATATTCTGGTCAATATTAGCTTATTCTCTCTTTATCAGGAGGTTTTGCATTTCCAACCTTAAACTGCTGAAAACAAAGCACGCAGAAGGTGACACATAGATGTCCCAACTGCATTAACAAAAAGTGAACTGGTATAAATAAATAAATAAAAAGACATAAAACAAAACTGTACCTAAAAAGCAGGTCTGGGACATATATTTTGTCCTGAAATACAAATTACAAAATTTTATGAAAATAATTTAGGACGTCAACTTTTGATTATATTAAACAACACAACCTGCTACTGTAAAAAACAAGGTCAATGATACTTTGCAAGAGAAAAGAAACAGTATGATGAAAACGATTAATTACTGAGTAAACTGAAAACTGATCTGATAAAACATAAAGGCTGTCGCTTAACCGAGTAAAGTGTAGTTATTGGCAAACTGACTTAAGTACAAGAACTTGACTAAAGTCGATGGACCGTTAAAATCAGGTCAAATGCCCAAATCATATGGCGGATTGACATGACGGTTCAAAATATTCTTACTGAAAAAGAACTTTATTACGAAAAAATAAAATAAGTCAATGTACTATGAAATACGATCAAGATCAGAAGACATACGACAATCAAGCAAGTATCTACTAAGATTTAACTTAATAGCAAAAATGGTTAGGTCTATGAGTAAAAGTAACTGTATCTGAATCTGAAAACTTTTCAGAATTTTTCATTTTAAAAATGTCGCAATAAAATGAAGCCACGGTCAAATGAGATCTGACTGGCTGGCAAGACCTCATAAAGAACTATCTGCACGCCACGTTTTATTCAGAGGTATAAGACTTTCAAAAAAGTTTACACCGCCGTCTCGTCGTCTGTGTCTTGCTTCCGCAACTAAACGTCGCAGTTAATAAACAACTCAAATATTCCAAAAAGTCCTTAATTTAATTTTTACTATTTATATAGCCTTTAACAGAAGATGGAACCCTGATGTTGGAAGAAGACATCCAAATTTATAGGTTTTTACGAACAAGTCAAATCGAGACTCGCAGTTGCCTCGTCAGACAGGAGAAGAACCACCGCGAAGAAAAAGAAAATACAGAGACTTAGAGAGAAGGATAAGAAGGTTAAAGAGGAGTTACCGCTCCGAAAATAGAACCCTGACCTGACGCAGTATTGGGAAGCTGTATCTTACACCGTTGCTACTTTCCATTGAATTGTCAGATGGCATATTAACTGGAAGGACAATATATAACAAAAGCAGCCTTTTTTAATTAAATTATACTGTGCTGTTTTTGCTATTGATCTTATTCTTATTATTTAAATTACTTTTGTTTGATTTTATATTGAAAGAAATTAAATCCAAGTGGAGGAGACCACTGTTAATATTTTGTTGTGTTTATTTTATTACTTGCATTACATTTTGTAATTACACAAATAGAATTTATACCAGAGGCATACTTATGTATTTAGTATTTTACGAGTAAGTACATATGAACTGTGCTGAACATGTGAAAAAAATTGAGATGGTGTTCCATGTTTGCTAACTTCTTTAGGGAATATAACACATCATAAACCAATATACAAGATCGCATATTTTAAGTGAAGAAAAGTAAAACAGCGCAGTCCACTTCAATTCTTTAAATCTGTCTGATTTAATATGGTTTTTTTTTTAATTAACTATTTAATTATTTTATTAATTTTATTTTAATTTATTATTTAATATATATCATTGTATGTTATTTAGTATGTTTTTCAAAAAAAATAATTGTAGATCAGGATTCGGCAAACGGTTTCCCATTTGAGATATACCCCCTATTTTCTTCAGAAGAAAACCATATAATATTATTTAAATTTTTCTGTCTATGTGTACACTGTCTGGAGGGGATGATTGGGTTTCTGTTTGATTTTTTTGGTTTGTCTTTTGCTGCCTTTCTTTCCCGTGTTTTTCCTTTGACCACTACTGGGGGGGGATTGTTGAAATGCTACTGAACAATATGGTTTAACCCCACTACATGTCACATGTGCCGGTGTCAAGCGGTGATTTTCACATGTTTGTAAATAAAGATTTGGTAAATACATTCGAAGTTTAATATTTGCATCAGAAAATTTAATAATAACTTTGAATTTTATGTTTTTTAACAAGTACATATTTGATAATATTCAAGTAAGAACACGTATACACGTTTTTTATTTGGGGCAAGTTAGAGTTCCAACCTTGTTAAAGGCCTTGTGGAAACCTCTAGATTTCTATCCCTTCTGTTTTTCTAGTGTGCAGAAAAGTCTCTCTGGCACTCACCCCATATGATGACATTCGCTAATCTTTAATTTAAGATATTTGTGAACGATTTTTTTTATTTTGTTCTTAAGAAGGCCTTTAGATATTATCAGTGTGCTTTCATATCCCACAGATATTTTGGATGAAGATTCTTTTATGAGCAAAATATGTGTTAACCTATAGATTTATATATCAAAAAATCTTTGTGGAGCTTGAAAGAAATTCCATGTAGCTTTGTAAATCTTTGTCGTTGTGAAACAAATGTGTACGACTAATGGAGCGTCGAACTATTGGGTTGTCGGACTAATGGGGCGTCGGACTAAAGGGGCCACCCCAAATATTAAATATTGTGGCAATATAAGAAAGGAGATGTGGCATGATTGTCTATGAGACAGCCACCCACCAAAGTGACAGTAGAATTTTACAGGCCCCATTAAGGCCTACAACAATGAATCAGAGTCCATACCCATACAAGGCCCCGAAATCAGAATGTGAAACTACATAAAACACGATAATCGACCTAATCTATTGCGAAATCGGTGAGCTATTAACAATAAATGACTAATTAAACAACAACTACTGGACTACAGGTTCTTGGCTTGGGACAGGCACATAAGTATGGCAGGGTTAAACCGTTTGGTGAGCGCTCAACCCTCCCCTAACGTGGGACAATGGTGTCACAAAACAGCAATAAAAACGCAAGTCGATTAACTGCTGTAAAATGTTTCTTCACGAGCTTTCTGTATACTGAAATATCTGAAGGCAACGTGAATAGTGTGAAACCAAATGGCGTTATTTGTTCATGTTGTTATATGTGTTCTTCTGTTAAGATTGCAAACTGGGTGAGAATTATTTGGAAAAGCTTTTTCAGATTTTACGAAAACATTTGTAACAACAGACAGATTCTGGTTTATTAAATACATTTCGAACCAATATTACGCATTTGGCGCGCCAACTCCGCTGAAAAGGGGTCGCTTAAATCAATCACATCCAGCATGGCTTTACGATTTGGGCCATAAATTTTACAAAATCCGCAACTTGTGAAACAATCAATGTGAGTGTTAAAAGCATAATTCCTAAGGGCAGTGCACTGGTTTCCAGGAGCAATGTACTCTTTATACTTTGGAACCATTTTTCTTGTAAGGCATTTCATCACACAGACTATCCAGGTTTTGCCAGCTGATGTGAACTTGTTATAGTTCTTTGGAGTAGTATATCCATTGCAGTATTTATATCCAATACCAATAAGATATCCCGAGGGGCCACACTGTCGCCTCTTTTCAAAACACTGGTAAAAACTACATTCTCCCTTCTCACCTTTTGCAACACAACTTTCTTCTATTGGACCTAAAAAATACTTTTGGTGTATAGCTGTAGCAATAATAGGTAGGTAATTGAAAAATATGTCGATGAGAAAAGCAAGACATTTGTTTGAAATTCGGTTAACAAGATATAGAGAGAAAATCCAATTGTTTCCCATAGTTTAAATGTTAACATTACAACGGCGGCCATTTTGAAAATTATATTATATTAACGAAGATCAAGTAGTTTACTTTTTCGTTTTTTTTTTTGTTTTTCGTTTTTTTCGAATTTGAATAGGATTTTCCTTTTGGTTATTCGGATTTGCCAGTTGGTTATTCGCAAATAGGCTTCCAGTGTTACCAAACTTCATTCCAATGAAAAGAAAATGTTGTACTGAGTTTTTGAATAAGAAAATGGAGTTCCATTTTCCTTTTAATTATTCGGATTTGCCATTTGATTATTCGCAAATAGGCTTCCAGTGTTACCAAACTTCATTCCAATGAAAAGAATTTTTGAATAGGAAAATGGAAAATGGATACGCAAATAGGCTTCCAATGTCATCAAACTTCATTTTAATGAAAAGAAAATGTTGTACTGAGTTTTTGAATAGAAGAATGGAGTTCCATTTTCCTTTTGGTTATTCGGATTTGCTATTTGGTTATTCGCAAATATGCTTCCAATGTTACCTTAATTTCATTTTAATGAAAAGAAAATCCTGTACTGAGTTTTTGAAAGGGTTCGTGCTACTCTAGCTTGATTTTTCATTCAACTACACCTTATATAAGAAATCTGGATTTTGATTGGTTCACAGCCAGTGTATTCTATGCATATTTTAACGAATTCGGCCATTTTTACAGATGCTGCGGTATATGCCTGAAAAATATGCCTTTTTACCCTCTGCCGTGGTATTTGCCAAAAAGTTTATTCTCCATCCCGCTAATTTTATTCGGAAGGTTTCTGCTTCATCGCCTATAGTAACGTAACGTGATTAACCAATTTTGAAAAGCGGAAGTGTTCCGAATATTTGCCAAATTGATATTCGGTGTAATTAAACAGATATATCACGACAGGGAGGACAATTTGCGAAAAATACCAGTCTTGTGAAACAAATTTCCGCGACTGGTATTTTTTCGCAAATACCCCTCCCTGTCATGATATATCTGTTTAGTAGTTTTGTTTGAACTGTGTTTTCATTGTTTATTTTTGGTTGATCAGGTCTTGTCTGTCTTCCGATTTAAAGATTTCTGTCTGCAAATTCTTTCTACATATTTTCTTTCTTGTTGGCAATTTTAGCCAATATCTGTTTATTTGCGTACTATTCGCCTTGGACAGGCGTTCGACATATTACTTTCATGATGTGCGGGTGGTAGACCACACGTGTAGTTTTTCCGTTTATTTGTGTATATGTCTTCTCTATTAAAATTTTTAATTGTACCGATGTTAAAATAATGGAGACCATGTCATTAGCATTGAAAGACCAGATCTGTAGATATCGGCTATTTTATTATTTGTTTTGTATATACATATAATATTTTTAAAAGGATTATCTTGAACTACGTCGTCTACCATTCCTTTAAACATAATACATGTACATATTTATCTTTCTGTCAACACCAGCATTAGGTTAAACAACTCTAGTAAATTTTGGGTAATTGGGAAATAATACTGAAAGACATCTTACAAAAGACGTTTCCTATTAATGTCCAATAACTTTTAAAAACTGTTAGAAATAAGAAGGAATATTCTTGAATAGCCTATAAAATATTCCTCGACTTCACATTTTGAATAAGATAAACTTATTTAAATATCCACATATAAAGTGTATTTTTAATAGTTTCCTTTTTTAAAAGTAAGTCAATTAATCTAGAAATCCGTAATATCCACCATTTAGTGGTAACATCAATTTTGAGATGAGCCCTTTGAATAAAGGCAATTTCTTAACACGTCTTATAGTGTTGTAGCCTTTTAAATTGAAACATTTACAAAGTCACGTGATGAATATTTTATAAAAAAAAAATATAAAGATAAACGTCACTGAAAGATATAATTTGTTCGAATATAGGCGATTTTAAACCCCAGAGAAATTAATTGGAAAGAACAGTGAAATTGAACAATGTTTGAGAGAATAGCAAAAACGTTGTCAAGAAGATAATTGTGAATCAAATTGTTTCAAAGATCAGCCATTGTTATAACTTTTAAAGATCTTAAAATTGAAAATTGTTTGAAAGTTCACCGGAGATGAAGTTTTGAAAGAAGTTGATAATTTACGGAAGCGCATAAGGGACATTTGAAAAAAAATATGTCGAAATTACGACATACTATGTAGAAATAACGATAAAGTTAAGTCGAAATGACGACATATTATGTCGAAATTACAACAAACTATATTGAAAAAACAACATAGATAACTCGTAATTACGACATACTTTGTCGCAATAAAGACTTAGCTAAGTCGAAATTACGACATACCATGTCAAAATAACAACAAAACGATGTCGAAATTACGAGATAAATTAGGCATCATGTGACTTCGGAGGGGAGTCTTGATAGATTTGGGTTAGAGGGTGCCACTGAGGTTCTGAACCCCAACTCTTTTCATACCATTTCATATCAAAATGGTAAATGGGGCAACCAAAATACTGTGAGATATATTGTGATATCGGGAATTAAGACATACCTTTCATTATTTCTATTCATGTGCCTGCAACATGCTTTTTGACCACCATGTTTTTATTTTATCTTTGTGTTTATAATTTCTCTGTTTTTGTTTGTTATCTTCTTTTAATGACCTTATTACATATTTCGATGTGATATTCATACTTTATCATACGTACTGAGGTTGAAAAATGCTACCAATTTCAGCGGCAGGTCATACAGGAAGAGCCCCACCCGAGCCTTTGGTAATAATTTTAACTCGCCACTATATGTAGATAGTAGTATATATTTGACAGTTCTGCCGCACTACATAAACCAAAGGGAAAATTCGCCAAAATTTAAAAAAAAATGAACATCCTCGTTGAAGTGGCAGATGATGGGTTAGGGGCATGATTGGAAGGGATCGAGCCTGAGGTTTGAAAGGAATTAAAAAAATACTATGAAGGAAATACTTAGTAAGGGTAAGAAATATATATCACGATGGCAAGTATTGTCGAAAACGATAATGACGAACACGTCAGGGTACTCGATGTCAATAGTGCTGAGGAAGTGAGGAAAAGGCTTGCGGTTCAACGGGTAGCAAAGAGGAAAGAACAAACCGAAGAGATCGTAAAATGGAGAGACTTTCCGGAGGAAATGTTCAAGGTCAAGGAAATTGTAGGAAAATGGGGGACGAGTAATATCCTGACGTTGGAGAGGAATGGGAACAAACTTCGAAGTATGTTGTTAGAATGCATCAGAAAATTTACAACTTTTCCAATAGGGGAAACCTCGTATGGGTTAACCTGGGTGTGTGAGGTGATAACAATCTTTCGGTCTGGGTGTAAAAAAATCCTGGACCGAAAATTTCTGAAGGGAGTGAGGAGGGGGTAGTAGATCGAAAGAACGGATGAAAATTGAAAGAACACAAAAAGACAACGAATTGATAGGTATAAATAAATACATGGCTTTACCATTGATAAGATGGAATCGGTTGTCGAAACCCTGAATTCGAAGGAATTGAGAGAAACCGCCAATCAGCATAAGCTGAAAGGCTATTCCCCGGATGAGGAAGGATCAACTAGTGGTTCTGTGTCCAAGACGAGTCGGAGATTTGTAAGGAAAGAGAAGACGCCAACGGTCAGGAAGATGACGCGGGAAATGGGGTGGTAGGTTTTATTCGATTACCCAAGAGCGAGATGTTTAAGCTAGTAGAGGAAAAGATCGAGGACGTGAGGAGAGAAGAAGGGACCTATTCTGAGGTGGAAGAACCCCAACAAGCCTTACGAAACGCAATGACTGTCTGGAAATTCAACCTCCCACTCATTCAACCGGACGTGCAGACCTTCCTGAAGAAAACGTGGCAGAAGTTGATCGTCGAAGGGTCGAGGAAGAAGGGAGACAAGGTGGAGGTGGTTCTGAAGATTTTGTTCGTAAAGATGAACCCAACGGGAACGCGCGATGATGATGAGAA
>JAULBM010017091.1:0-11478 GCA_032357055.1 Geukensia granosissima | reverse complement strand
TTTTGGTTAAGATTCTGTCAGTATTTGAAAGACTTGTGTAATATTATATTACAATTAGATGTATCAAGCATTATTTTGGGTGTTCAAAATAATCCTCATGTAGGTATTATTAACACATCTTAATTAAAATTTAAAAAATATATATATTTTTGCCGAGTAAATTTTAATGTTTCACTGATAAGTGAAGCCCTAGAATGGTTGAAATAGTATTATAAGATTGATATGACCTTTGTCAGTTTGTGCTCAGTGAGAAAAGCAAACAAAATAAAAACAAAATGGTCAGTTATTGAAAATTTGTTATAGTGTAGGATTTAATAGTGTCCGCCGTGAAATATTGTCCACTTACACTATTGTTCCATATGATAAATTCCGAGGACGGAATAAAACACATTGATGACCGTGAAATATTGTCTTCTTTTTTTCCCTAAGAAATATATAACAGGAAGGAAACTTTTTCACAGGACATTGTTTTGGATTACAATAACAGCAGAAGGGACAATAATGGTAGAAACAACTTTTTTCCTTTTTTATCAAGATTATGGATAAACATATTACTTATTTAAATATCTATAATACATATATACCATTTATTGCTTTGTAGATAAATTTGATGATGATATGAAAATAAAAAATATATATTACAAAAATAATAGTATGTCCTTAAGAGTTGTTACATTCCGTTAAGATATTTGGACAGTGTCGATAATTATTGATTTCTTACTTTCACCTTAATTATTTACATCTTAAGTAATAAAGAAATCATCATGAACTTAATTAAGTGTTCGGAATGTACTGTCTAGGGGAGCTAAAATTGTACAGTTTAAACTACAGTTATGATAATACATCCCTCCTTTAATACGGGACACCAAATATAAACACCCTATTTCCAGCAATGAACTTGATATTAATCTTACCCGAGTAACGTAAAATCACATAATGGACTCTTCTAAAGTCTTAATATATAAACCCGCTTGATTCAGCATTCTTGATCTCCGTCCGGCTGAGAGCATTTGTTTGCTGTGTAGAACGTTAATAACTCCCCCCCCCCCCATTATTGGTCAGTTCTATGCAGGCCACTGCGAGAGTAACTTCTCTGGAAAAGTATTTTGATTTTGTGAGTACATATTAACTATGCATTGTAACTATGCATGTGTGTTAGCAATTATAGTACACCAATCGAATTTTGCCACAACAAAATTGAACCTGTATCAAAAGTTTTACAGTGAAATATATCATATTATATTTCGTTGGAATTCTAATTTTTTGTCGCAGTTGAAGCTTTATCTGAAAATATTTTAACTTGAAATAAAAAATTTCCCCATAGGGCGTAATGTTAATTTTTTCGACTTTGTAAATTTGTTTCATTTTGATGGTGCAATTAACCAATGGTCTCCAGTCAAACAACATGATAAAATTTTTATTTTTTGCAGTTTTATGACAGATAAAAGATGAAATTTTAGGAATAAAGTTGAATTATATTCTGGTTTTAACACTTAACTGGGATATTGATCTTTGAAAACATGCCATTTTGAGCCAAATTTTGGCAATGTAAAAAATTTAACATAGAGGGGTAATGGGAAATTTTTTTGTGCTGAGGAAAAATAAAATTTTAACTGCAGGATGAGTTGCGGCAAAAAATTAGAATTGCAATGATACATAACATGACATTCTTCATAGCTGAACTTTCGATATATTTGAACTTAAGTCGTGGCAAATTTCATTTGCTGTACTATAAGTAAGGTTCTAATGGTGCAAAAAGTTCAAGATAAAAACTAAACACTTAGTTCGGCTGGGGTGGCTCTCCTGGTTGTAGGTTGGAAATGCCGGATGCAATTTTCGCAGGAGACCTCCTAAGGATCCTTTCAAAAACGTTTGGTAAACTTTAGAACAGTAGTTTCAGAGAAGATTTTTGAAATTCGTCCCCCCTTTTATCCATTTTTAGCCTGGTGGGTATTTTGTTTGGAGTTCAGGGTACCTTGTAAGGGGCCCAAATGGAGTAACCATTCAAAACATTTTACATAAAATGGATTCCCACTTTAGTTGGGTTGGGTTTTTTTTTGTGTGATACCAGAGGTCAACTTGTGCTGCAGCTCAAAATATTTTTTTGTTCCAACAAGAAGCCCACTTACAGAATTTGAGGGTTCAAAAAGGATCTTTTTCCACAATAAACTATTTGAATTTTTACAGGAAGGATATTTATGCAGCTAGACGCATAATGGTGTATAAGGTACAAACGGTCCTCGTGTAGTAGTACATGGAACATTTATTATTATAACCAGAGGCCTATTAGGCCAGGTAAACTATAAAGGGATTCCTGCAGTTCCTGGAAAGGGCTGGGGGTTGAAAATTTTGTGTGATACCAGAGGTCCACTTGTGCTACAGCTCAAAATAATTTTTGAAAATATGCTATGTGAATTATGACAGTAATGATATTTATGCAGCTTGTAGGAAAGTAATAGTTTGGTATGTCAGTATCTATAGGTGTGCAATCAAACCTTTTTTTCGTGCAAAGAAGGGGCCCACTTGGTACCCTTCTTAGGGGCCCAAATGGAGTTACCATTCATAAAATTGATTCGCACTTTAGTTTTCAGTGTAGTGTTGTGTTTTCTATCTATGTTTGTGTTTCGTTTCATTTTGATGGCCATGGTCTTGTCTGTCTTCCGACTTAACAATTTCTGTCTGCCCCAGTAGTATATGGGGACAGTTCAGGTCGTATTTCTCAGGTGGAGGGAGGCAGTGACGTGGACAGGAAGTGACGTCACCGAGAGTCACGTGGACCGGATGTGACGTCACCGGCAGTCACATGACGTCATTAATGACGTCACTGGACGCCATTGTTTTCCCGCGCTTTTTGGTTTTTTCGGGAATAGTCGGGTATGTTCGTGGGTGTTCGAGATCTCTCAGAATTTAGGGTGTGAGGGCGAAGCCCTTATCAGGAGAGTCGACATCTGCGCATGTGCGAGCGGAATTGTGCCATATTTTCCCGCGCATTTTTCGGATTTTGGTGTTTTTCATCATATGGTATGGGTGTTTGGACTGGTTCTCGGGTGTGATGGTATGAGGACGAAGCCCTTATCTGGAGAGTGGACTTTTGCGCATGCGCGAGCGATCTTTTCATTTTTTCGTTGTTTTCAAGGGGACATCTATAATGGGTTCACTTTAGGGGACTGGTAGAGCTAGGATTTTGTGAGAAAAGATAATTTTAATATCAGACAACAGAATTACATCCTTTAATTTCAGACGTCACCGAAAAGAGGTTGGTTACATACAGTACAGAAACAATATCGGTTATATACAAATTCCGGATTTCGGAATTCAACCCAAGTATATAATATCCCCCCGCATTAAAGAAAAATGAACATTTTTCTGCAAAAGGTTGAATTCCGGTTACAAATATATATACAAACAAATATACATATGCATAGTAAAATGAATGAGACTATCTTATAAGCATAACTCTCTCAAATATGGTCAAATATCATATGGGAACTAACTCACACACAGACGTACTTTTCTGAATATTTCAATATTCAATCCGAAAACAATCGATGGCTTTACAAACTCTCAAACAAGATGTAGTGTACAAGATGGAATATCATTAAATGTGGCAAGCATTTACGAGATGAATTTCAGTAGAGACCCTTAGCTCTTCAAAATTACAAAAACTGACAAAGATATTACAAAAGAAGTACACAAGTAAACATGCATGGAAGGGGACGCAAACTAAAAAAAAATATTAAGGTATTTTCTGAAAATTCTCTCTCTCGCACCACAGACATTTTAACTACATAAACGAGTTTCGCCATTTAGTACAATGTTCAAATAAACCGTTTGTCAAATAATCTAAATACCCTCGACTGCATATTTTCAAAATTGTTCTCATATATAAAAAAAAAAACTCTTATTCATCGTTAACCTATGTCAAGCATTTTAATATAATCATAATTCCTTAGAAAATTTTATGACTGTTTCTTAATGCTCAGTTAACTAAGTTTCAATTGAGATTTAAAATTCAAGTCTCACAAGAACAAATAAAACTAGTTGATATCAAAATTGTAAGAACTTTCAAACAATAAAATCATGTATCAATAAAGTCATCATAGCAAAATGTAGGTCATGACATAAATATCACAAGAAATTTAAATATCAAATCACATTAGATAACATATGACTTTCTTCAAAATGATGATGAGCATGTACAAATGTCATTTGGCGAAAAGGCTCGTAACTGCATTGCAACAAACAATGAAAACGGTAAAATTGTTTATCTACAGAAAACTTCTTAGCATGAAAATGATGTCAATATCCATAAGTTCGCATATTCTGGGTAAAACTATGTACAGCAATATGTTATGAGATAATTCTCAAAAGCAACTAGAGACTATGGAAAGTTCAGTATCCACTAGAAGAAACGTCATGGGTCATCTTGATCATGGATGCTCGGCAATATTATGTACAAATAAATTTATTCATAAAAACAGTTCAGTCACTAGAAAGAAGAATTTCAGCGTACACGTCTGTCATGAGATAAATCTCAAAAACAGAAAATCAAGTCGTACTTCATTTAAGGCAGGAAACAAAGTTCTGTATGTTATGAGATAATTCTCAAAAACAATAAATTGTCGTACTCCATTTAGTAGATAACAATCGTCAAACTCCTTATATGAGAGAAGCACAGTTTAGTCTGTTATGAGATAAATCTCAAAAACAGTAATCAAGGCGTTGTCAATCAGTTCAGTATTAAAACGATGTGTTATGAGATAAATCTCAAAAACACTCATGGACGTACCATTTTATCAATAAAAGGAGGTGGTCTGGTTCGTATTCTCTGTAATGTTTTTGGTCCAATTTTCGTGTCTTGTATCCATAAAGCATTCTGAGCAGGTTCACCAATAATATGAGCCAAGTAAAATGTTTTCCCATCATGAATAGTTTTAGCCAAAATTCGTTTAACTTTCAGTAAATGCTTCGATTCAGACTGAGTAGATGTTTCGTCAGCTATAGAAACAAAGTCCTGATCCCTATAGCGTACGGGCTTTTGTATTTGTCTGTTTGAACGGCGTAGTTGTGGTTGAACCGGTACTACATCTTGAACAATGGCGTCTGATTGGTGTTCCGTATTGTCGGAGGAATTGTTCATATCATTTGTAGATTGTTCATCGGTAGTTTCCTCACTTGTAGTTTTATTCGAAACTACGTTGTCCAGAAAAAATTCACACGGGTTTGGCTTCCGAATATATGCTGGTTTTAAACGATTAACATGTACTGGTTCCTTGAATGCTTTGTTTGTAGCGGGGTCGAAAAGTGAAAACATATGTGGACTGTTCACTTGTTGTATAACATATGGTCCTGCTTGTCTATATTTGAATTTTTGTCCCTCGCCAGTTGGATCCTTGGCTAAATACACATAATCTCCTTTCTCAAGAGCAAGCGTGTTTTTGTTTTGATTAGCACGATCTAACATTTTTGTCTGTGATTCCAGTGAATTTTGTTGAACTTGTTCTCGAATTGTCTTTAGTTTCTGAGTATGTTCACTAATATATGAGTGATAGTCCTTCGGTATTTCGTACAAATTTGCCTCTCGTACATGATTTGACAGTGGGAAAGCAGGTCTTAGGCCATATAACACTTCAAATGGCGAATACCCAGTAGTTGAATGGGTCGTATTATTAATTGAAAATACAACACAAGGTAGAACATTTTCCCACGGTTTCTTTTCTTGAATGAAAGGAGTTATTCGTTCTGCTAAGGTTCGGTGGGTGCGTTCGCATGCCCCCAAACAATGGTGTGTGAAACTGGGAGTTAGTTGTTGTTTTATGTCTAAAAGACGGCATACTTCCTTTGTACAAATACCAATAAATTCAGATCCATGGTCAGATATGAGAGTTTCAAAAACACCAAATTTTGTTATCAGGTTAAATATGACATGCGAAACTGTAATTGAATCGGAATTTGGAATAGGTTCTGCGTACAAGTATTTTGTAAACAAGTCCACGGCAGTACAGATATATGTATTAGCTGATGCTGAAATAGGAACAGGTCCGAATAAATCAATTTCCCATACCTGAAACGGTCCGGATGGAATTTTAAAAGCTACTATTTCCGCTTTAGTTTTCCTTTTAGTCACTTTTCTACTTTGACAGGCATGACAAGATTTGATGTAATCCGACACTTTCTGAGATATCGAAGGGAAATAATAATGTTCTCTGATCAAATCTAGCGTAGACTGTATGCCACCATGTCCTCCCAATGGGGTATCGTGATATAAAGAAATAACTGATTTAACCGCCACTTCTGGTAAAGCAAGTTGGTACTGACAAAGTTGTTTTGTTCGTTTTGATTTGGCGATTCTTGTATGGAAAAGTAAATTTTCAAATAAAGAGTAGTCCGGTGCTTCAATTAAAACTTTTCTTGCTTTAGATTGCGATTTCGGAAGTTCGTTGTCTTTCAAAAATTTATATATATTCCCAAAATAAGCATCCAATTGTTGTAACTGCCGCAAGGTTTCCTGAGAAAATACGGAATTCCGAAAAATGTCAAAAGATTGAATTTGTTGCTGAACAGTTTTTTCGTTTTCAGAAATGAAACTATCATCGGAAATTTCTTGATCTTGTGAATCCGAAGTAATTGCTGTCGTAGAATTTAGATTCGTAGCATTGTTTTGATCAAACGTAATATTCGAATTCGAACTGAGTTCATTTTCATTTTGAACTGTTAAATCACTGTCCCTTTTATCCTTTTCATCAACAGTGCCTAATTCCGACTTTTCTGAAATTTCTGTATTAACATTTTTTTCACTATTACGTTTAGAATGATCGGCTTTTAGCGGTGTTTTTTCTGTACCGTTTTTCTCTCTACGCAGAGTATAACGTTTCTTATGGCGATTAAACTTCGAATTGTCATTTTCTTCTGTATCGCCGTCGTATTCAAAATCCAAGTTTTTGTCATTACGCTGTAGACGAGAAGGTGGAATCGGCAAAGCACATACATTGTTTACTTGCAACTCATTGTCACTGGAGTCCGATTTTAACAAATTGGAAAATGTTTTTCCTTCCGGTGTAATTATGTGTCCGACATCTTCCGAATAATACGGGAAATATGGATCAATAATATCTGGACTTTCGGAACCGGTATTATTTGACTCCTTCGGAATTCTTGAAAGTGCATCCGGTACTTGCATCTCTCTAGCGGGCTTATAGCGCACCTCAAAATTAAATTGTTGGAGGATGGCTATCCATCTTTCGTATATCGCTCCTTTCAGCTGCTTTTGGAATAATGGCTTCAAAGCCTGATGGTCACATTCGACTATAAATGTGTTACCGCGTAAATACATTGAACAGTCTAAAACTGCAGTAACCATGCCAAGGAGCTCTAACTTTGTTGGACCATATGAGCGTTGCCATTTTGTTAAAGATTTTGATCCGAAACGCACAACTCGTATATTCTCTTTATTATTTTCACACGGGTGGCGTTGGTATAACATATACCCAATTCCTTTCGATGATGTATCCACTGAGAGATAAAACGGGATATCGTAACGGGGAAATGCAAGAATCGGAGAATCAATGAGCAGAGCTTTTAACCTTTTGAACGCACTTTCTTGCTCATGAGTCCATCGAAATCGCACTGACTTTTTCAGTAAACGTGCTAGTGGTTCGATTTCCGCACTGAAATTTGGTATGTACTTGCGGAACCAGTTTAAAAGTCCAATGAGTCTACGTAGCTCTTTAATAGTAGTTGGTGCTGGATAGTCCTTTATTGCACTGACTCGATCCGGTGGAGGTTGCAAACCATCTTTGGTAATAAGATGCCCAAGAAAAATGCAGCTTTTCTGAGCAAACTGACACTTTTTCGGGCCAAGTTTCAGGCCTGCATGTTGCAAACGATCAAAAACCTCATTCAAATCGTCGATATGTTTCTCAAATGTTTCTGATGTAATAAGAACATCGTCGAGATAACACAAACAGGAACGGAATGTCAAGCCAGTTAAAACTTTATCCATTAAAAGTTGCATCGAGGCAGGTGCGGAACTTAATCCCATGGGGAGACGGAGAAATTTAAAAGTTCCGAAGCATGTATTAAATGCTGTAAATCTCTGACTTTCGGACGCTATCGATAATTGAAAAAATCCGGAGCTGAGATCTATTGAAGTCAGAAATGTTGGCTTTTTGTCAGAAAAAGATTCAGTTAGGTCATTTAGATCTGGCAGAAAATATCGAAAATTTTGACACTGACTGTTTAGATAACGAAAGTCACAACAGAAACGGAATTGGGTCAAACTATTTGATTTTGATGATTCTTGAGATTTATTTCTAATGCGTTTTGAAACTAAAACAATTGGGCTGGTTATAGGAATATCCTCCGTCTCCTCAACTGGCGCAATGATCCCTTGTCTCAGAAGTTCCTCTAAATGGTCTCGTAAAATATTTTTCTTATCCGGATTAAGTCTATAAGGCCGTTGATACTTTTGTTTATAATCCGGCTTCAGACAGATCTTATGTTGCACTAGGTCTGTGTAACCTAATTCCGGATTTTCGTCCGTAACAAACAAGTCTTTGTGCTCCTCTAAACACGAAATTAGTTTCCGTTTTTGTGAATCAGTTAAATGATCCGGAATATCGAAGTACGACATGAATTTGCTATCAAATGTAGCTTCGCTCTGAGAAGAGTCACTTTGTAATTCTACATTTTGAACTGAGTTTCCTGTACATGTATTCACTAAGTGAAAGTCACTGTTAAAACTATGAAACACTGAGATAACTTTTCCACGAGGAATTACAATAGTGTCATTTGTTGGATTAAAAATTCGAAGCGGAACTGTCCTATTCTTATTTACACTGACAACCGCTTTAGCTACCCATAGTCCATTTCTAACTATATATGCACTATTTGTGCACATGCCCTGTTGTCCGTAAAGTAAACTATTTGGGGCTTTACCCCATACTAAAGTTTCTGTTTGAGGGTCTATTGAAAACTGCTTTTGACTTTTAATGTTTATTGATTTTGTTCCAGCTGATAAATCTGCAAAATCTAGTATAATTTTCTTTGAAGTTAAATAATCTGTACCCAAAATTAACGGATGTGAAGAATGCGATAAAATATAGGAGTTAATCCAATGTTTGCCCTGTGGTACTTGTATTTTAATATTTGCTTTTCCAATAACACTAACAGACTGATTGTTTGCCAAAATTATTTTTTCATTAACTGGATAAATATTTGATTTATAATTGTCCGGTATTGATGTGTAAAACTGATTTGAAATAATGTTTATTGAACTTCCACAGTCGATTAAAGCAGCTATCTTTTGAGTGTTAATTTTAACTGGCATGTAAATAAATTTTGAATCATTTTGAAATAAATTAGAATTATGATTTTCATCAGTTGAGCTTTCAGTGTCATACGAGTCCGTTTTCAGAGATGTATTTACATTATTGCATTTTCGGACAGGTGGAGGGCTTCGTTTTCTGGCACCTTCTCTTACTTTCCCGAGGGGGCGTGCCCTGTGACCCCCGGGCACTTCGTGTTTCCCGACTGAAATTGCCTTGAACACTGTGAAGCTGTGTGCCCAAATTGGCTGCATATCTGGCACTGTATATTATGTACACTTTCCTGACTATTATTTTGAAAGTTATTGTATTGGCAACATTGCATGGCTGTGTGGCCAAACTGATTACAAAGCTGGCACTGAAATTTTGCATCAATACGTCCTTGGCCATTCCAATTACAAAATTTGCTGATGTGACGTGGGGCATGACATTTGTAGCAAAGCATTGGAGAACGGGGCTGCTGTTGACTTACAAAGCTTTGTTTTTGTTGTTGTGAAGCGGCCCTAGGTTTTGTTTGAAGTTGCAAAGTGGAGACAACCTGAGTGAGATCTTGAACTTGTTTTTGCAAATCTTTGGCCCATGATTCTTTGGGTTCCGACGATGCAATAGGTTTTGCCGCAGCAACTAACAGTGTATTTTCATCATTCCTGTAGCCATATGCTTCACCCATTTTTGCAGCCGCTAAGGCGCTGGCGCTGTCTTTATGACTGCCGGCCCGCACAAAAAAGGCAAGTTTTTCCGGTAACCCCTTTATGAACTGTGAAAGTATTTCATGGTCTTCCTTTTTCAAAATTTGAGCTTTCTCGACAATTTGACCATAGAAGTCTTCTAAAACCTGACCTTTAGTAAGTTTCATGTTGTGAAATATTTCACTCTCGAGAAAAACTGTTGGATGTTGCCAATCTAAATCTATGTAATGAGCATGAAATTGTTTTAAGAAATTTTTCCATGTGCGTTTGCATTCTGACTGGAGTGAATTGAACCATGTAAGAGCGGGTCCTGTTAAATTTAAATGAAATGCAGCTAGTATGCGACAGTCGTCGGCTGGGTCTATTTTGTGAAGCACAGCATATGACTGAAATTCCCTCAAAAATATACTTGCATTTTCATGAGGATAACCTCCAAATTTCCTACATGTACCTAATTTTTCCATTATTTCGTCGTCAGAATCTTGAAATCTTACTGATGGATTTTCAGTTAAGTTAAGGTAAATATTTGCTTCAGATACAGATGTATTGGGATTGTATTGAAATTCAGATGAAGTGTAATGCGAGTCTTGTGACTGAAGTACAGATATTGGAATATTTTGAAATTGAATCGAATGGTCCGACTCCGGAATGCTGTTTTCAGTAAAGGGTATGCGTGGACACACTGACTCTAGTAGTTCTTGAAAAGGGGTGTCGGAATCGTAATTTACGGGTAAAAATTCGTCTCTAAATAATGACAAAGAATCGTCCCTATCGAAGTAATCAGGGGTGTCAAATTCTGTGTCACATTCAAACATCGATCCACTAAGTATCACAAATGTACATTAAATTAATGAAATATACCCCTAATAAATATAAAGTTCTGAAAATCCTGCTGAAGGGCAGACGACGGAAAAGTAATGAGATAAATCTCAAATACTAAATGACATAATCAAACACATATTTATTTATATACACAAATTCAACATCAAAAAGGTTAAGTCCGGTGTAATGAGATAATTCTCAAATACACAAAGAAATAAACAAAAACATACTCATATTTTATTGACAATCCTTTTCAAGTCTCAATGTCAGCCGGACGACCCACAGTCTTGCAAGTTCTGGACACGGGTGTATTCCGTCCAAATAGAGTTGATAGTTTTGACAATACGAAATATGGCGACGGTGTGATGGTTTGTTCGATTTTTCGAGATCAAGACAAAAGTCAACTGAGTTAATTTCTGGATGCAAAACCGAATTAAAACCACGTATATATTTGTTCACTTCAGAAATCTGATTTTCTAGAATTTTGTCCTTCTCCCGAAATTGTTCTGGATTACTGTGACCATGCGATAAATTCCAAAAATAAATTGAATAATATGGAAGTTGTAGGAAAATTAACCGAATTGTTGGATGGTTATCAGAAATGTACTCGTGAATCTGTCTATAAAAGCGACACAATTTAT
>JAULBM010017080.1:0-11479 GCA_032357055.1 Geukensia granosissima | reverse complement strand
TTTTAGAAATAAGTGGCCAATGTTAAATGTATGAAAAATCTAGAGAATTTGTTTTCCCGCTAAATTTTCAAAGCCTTTTATCTCAAAAAGTAGCATATTGACCCATAATTTTTTCTGGTCTTTTATCTTTTAGTGTTAGGCACTACATATTTATGACAGTCTTTTAAAAAGCTATTTATTTTCAAATTGAGTAGCGAACATCCTTAAGGTATTTAATCATAATAAACAAAAAGAAAAACTAAATTAACAGACAAAAGGAAGCAATCCGATAGACACTTAATTTCGATAATAAATGGAAAAAGACATAGAGTATACACAAAATACTACGATCGCACTTTGGGTAATGTGAAAATATGTGGAACGAATGGTAAGTTGTTCTTACCGCAGCATTGACACTCATTTACAATCAAGCAAAAGCTATCCAGGAATGGGATAGTTTTTAAAAGTATTGTACCAAAATAAAGATTATAACCTCTGTGTAAACAGCCTAGTTTAAATGGGTTTGACACTCTACATTATACGACTCGTCTTCATCAGGGAAACGGATACTTGTCAACAAGATTTTGGTGAGCAACGAATCTCTGTTTCAAGAATTGTCACATGGTTTCGAGTCACATGCTATTTGAGATTTATACATCGTACGCTTGGCAGTTTAGAGTTATGGACAGTTGAAGTCATCCCTTTTGTCATAGAAGTTATTTGGTACCTTCTCCTATTGTCTAATTTAAAATGAAGATCACGTCATGATATCCTTTTGGTTTTTTCAAGCTCATTTAGTTAAATGAGTGGAAGGAAATCAGCTCAATAGGTATTGTTTAGTGAAAATATCATCTTTTAACATACATTAAAATTAAAGGTAATGGACAGCTTTCTGGTTTTGTTCTGCTAGAAGCCTTGACGAAAATAAAGGAGAATTCACTTTTTGTACCAATTTGAATGCCTATCCCGTGTTGAAAAAACTGGTCACCCAAATTGGACAAATATGTCATTTTAACATTATCTTCCTCTGTATATTTGTTGTATTTTATTTTTGTTTCTTTTACTTAATATTTTTCCAAATTTGACTTATTATATGACAAAGGGTGGAAAAATCAAATGTTTTCAAGGATGGAAACGAATCTTTTCCTGCTTACTTGTGGAGTAAAAAAGCAGGTTGTTCACTTTCCTCGACTGAAGGTTGTAATACTAAAAACATCTTACTGGAAATGACTAATACTGGATTAGAAAATTAGCAATGGTATGGGTGCTTTTAAAAAGGCAATATGTATTGTTTTTCCACCGTTTCTTCTTCTTCTTCTTTTTTCTTAGCACTTAATAATGTCCGACACATTTCTCGGAAACCGTAAGTTGGATGAACTTGGTAGGCATTGATTCATAGATGTGCATGAAGGTTTTCATTTTTTCTATCAGGGTACCGTGGGCTTAGCCTCTTACTACAAACTTTCAAATAACTCTATAATGATTAAGATCTCAACCCCTAAACCACATTTTTCTTAATCCTCAAAGCAAGAGGGATTCAAGATAGTCATTGGTTTTATTCCCTAGGGTCAAGGGTTTGTCCAACCCCATATTGGAATGACAGATTATTTGATTATTTAGTTGTCGCCGCCGTGGGATTTGGCTTCCCATTCCTTTTTTTATAGATCTGAGTTCTTCTTTTGCTATCTTTGGATCTTGATTTCTTACGTTTTGGTTCTACTGTTACTAATGACAGGTTACTCCTTGAAATGTACACATAGCATACCAAAATTCTCAATATTTATTCAACATTGGTAATTTTGTGTTTTGGATACCTCTAAAACAGTTGAGATCTCCATCCCCACACCATGTTCAAAATCATTGGGCATATACATGGGCATACTTATCAGTTAAATTCCCTGGGCTCGGGGTTTTGTCCCACACCTTTAATTATTGATATTTGCTCGTAATTCTAAAACGGTCGAGATTCTTACCCTTTAACTACATATTTTTTTAATCATCTAAGCAAGAGAGATTTAGGATAGTCTTTGGTTATATTCCCTGGGGTCAGGCGTTGGCACCACCTTCTATTAGAACAATTAATTTTCTAATAACTCCTAAATGGTTGCAATTTCCAGCCGCAAAACATAGTTATTGTTTGTCCTTTATACCAGGGAAATTCAATTAAGTTATCAGTTATATCCCCTTGGGTCAAAGGTTTTGCCCACGCCTTCGTTATTCATATTTGCTCGTAATTATTAAACGGTTGAGATCCCTACCCATAAACCATATATTTATTTAATCCTCTATACACATGGAGATCAACAAAGGTATTGGATATATTCTCCGGGGTCAGGCTTGACCCTGCCCACTATTAGAATGACAAATTTACTAATAACTCATACGAGATTGAGATCCTCACCCCTAAACCATATATATTATTTACACTCCTACAAGGTGTATTCAACATAGTTAGCAGTAAGATCCCCTGGGGTCAAGGGTTTTGCCCCCACCCTTAATTGTTTTATATTTGCTCATAGTTCCTGAAGGTTGAGATCCCCTACCTAAAATTTTCTTAATATTTGCAAAAGGGATTCAACATATATAGCTACTGGTTGTATTACCTAGGATCAGTGGTTGGCCACGCCCACTATTGGAATGACAATTTTGCTGAGAATTCCTGAATGGTTTATATCCCTACATCTAATTCACCATAGTGGAATTCAACGTACCAAGGTAATTTTGATGTGAACTCAATAAAGTGTCCTTCGTTTGGGAGACGTTAAAATCGACAGATTATATTTATATCTCTGTTGAATTTCGTTTGTGTATCAACATTTACAGCATTAGTATTTTAACATGCTGTTCGAAAAGGTAAAACATCTTCAGTTCTTTTAAATAATAGATAGATATTGCCGTCTATCAAAATTTTATTTTTCAAAAGATTTTCTGTCACAACCAAACTATTGATGATACCATTCTTTTTCCAGTTTGATGCTTTTTCTCGTGAAATGCAAAATATCATTGATGTTACTCCAGCTTAAGTTTTCAGTGTAGTGCTGTGTTTTCTATGTTTGTCTTTTGTTTCATTTTGTTTGCCATGGTGTTGTCGGTCTTCTGAACGATTTCCTTCTGCACTTTGGTATCTTCGAATTCCCTTTCGTATATCTCACCTTGTCAAATAATATATAATAAGACAGAAAACAAATGAAAGTGCTCGAAATCAAAGTTAACTTGTCACTTGGTTCTTATTTTAAAGCCCATATCTGAAAGTCAATCAGACGATAGTAATATTACTGACACAAAAGATCTCAGCTGACCATTTTAAAGTTCCAGCGATGTATTAAATTACAAAAGAAACCCATAAAGTTTAAAGAAAGAATATGGAATATATGCAAGTAAAACAAAACCCACATCATTTTTGTATTATGCACTGCATAGTTTCTCGTTAAGCTGTTAGCTTTTGTTCACCGCGGAACACGAAATAAGTTCTTAAAATACCGTTTACTGTAAAAGTACTACCTTTTCAACTAAAAAGAAGTTTTAATTTAATATTGCAAACAATCGTAAGAAACATTTACCTGAGCTGACGATAAATTCTTTTTTCTTTACTATATTTTCCTCGAGTTTGGCGATAAAATTTATCGATACTTTGTTCAAATTTCTATGGGTACCAACTGTACTTCCCTAGTTGTAGACATTCCTATAGTATTATGATTCCCAGTTGAAAGTCCACATAGGATCTTTCAAATAGGTATAGAATTAAATAACCCTTACCACTTATTTGCTTTCTTCACGATTACAAATGACGGATAATAATATATCATTACATGTAACTTTCCATATCAACCCTGGAATGATCCCAGCACCCTCCAATATCGGACCGGTTAGCTATAGCCGATGGACGATATGGAGCAAGGGATCATACCAGGGTTGATTCGTAAACTGACACGCATTGATCTATTTGTCACAAATCTTTGCTCGTAATTTGTTTTTAAAAATAAAATTTTTGTTTAATTCCAATAAAATAAGCAAATGATTTTTATATCAATACATTGTACTTTTAATACGTATATAATTCTAAAAGTAGGAATTGCTCACATCAATTACAGCCAGAGATGAAAACTATAATAAACGTGATGTTATAATACTGTTGGTTTTCCGTGACTGCTGATGCGGATTTACAACGTAAAATACTAATAAGATCTCGAATCATCGCTCGTATCAGCCTAGCAGGCATAATAATCTCAGTGAAATATATCTCATATTACATGTAGGCATACAGAAAAGAACATGTCACTATTAAACATATGATAAAAAATTATAGAAAAGGGTCCCGGGATGTCGTAAAACATTCTCCATGCCTGATTTGTATGCTCTTATTTATTTTCGGGAACTGGAAAGAGTTCAACAGTTTTATTTGTTAAAATCCCTGATCCATTTGGCGTTCTTGGCGTCATGAGCTCGTGTGTTTCGTAAGTTTTGTTACTAGAAATAAATAAAGTTTGACAGATCTTCCTATTTTTGCCCCTTGCGTATATAAAGGTAAATCTAGAAAGCTCTTTGCACGCAAATAATCTTGACTTTCAATTGGAATACTTGTTATTTACGTATGTCTCATTTTGGACTATATTCCATGTTTTTTTCGTTTAAAAATGCCGTAGTTTTATTGTAATGTTTTCTCTGTTGTTGTTAGTTAATTGTAAATAGTTAATTGTAAAAGTAACAATATTGTTTTCGTGTGATTTCAGTAAAAAAAAATTAAGCTAATAATGGAATCTTGATTTTGACAACAAACTTCTGGCTTAAGACCATTTAAAATCCAGTATGTCTCATATTAATTTTATGACATAATTCATTTATTGATATCAATAAATACCACCATTTATTGATATCAATTATTCATTTATTGATATCAATAAATACCACCATTTATTGATATCAACAATTCGAGTTATTTCTTAATCAGTTGAGTGTTTGAATCGAAGTTGATGTTTTTGATGATTGAAAAGACCTGTAATGACACTGATTGTTTATAAACATGGCATTAGCTGTTGAAAAAAAGTTTGATTTTTACACCCTAATGATTGGATTTGTATTTGACATTTTGGTATATGACCGTAAAAGGAAAAAAATAATATAAAGTAAAGTTAGTGTAATAAAAATCAAAAGGAAAAGAGGGAAATACGAATATATATGTGAAATGGAAGCCTGTGACTCTGAAAGTTAAAAATTTTATATTCTATCTTTTTCTAAGGTTTTTTGTTTGTGTTTCGGTTTTCCGATGGTTATGTGTTTGTGTCAATTTTTCCATGTTTTACAAAGAATGGGTTCTAAACTATCATTTTGGCATCACATGTACAGTTTGTAAACCTTAAAAATAATAATATAAAAAATAATTTTATTTCATTCTAAACATCAACTATAAAAATCTTTATCTGCAATCGGTTATACACCCGGTATTGCAATAACTTATAAAACAAACATAATAACAACAATAAATTTTACACCGCAAGGAAAAGGAAAGAAATTGTTGCAGGTAGATCAACATGATATGTAAACTCGTACAATTTTCATTTTGAAAAAAGTACGGGGTTTTACAAATTTCGTTACACATAATTTCGATCTTATTTTCTTTGTTTTGAAAATTTGCGGAACGCCAACGATCTACTGCGGAGTTTGGTTTTTATTTTGATTCGATCGATAAGCGTCTCATTTAGCCATAAACATCCGAGAGACCAAGAATTGATTTATGGATAACTGAGTTATTAATATCAATGATTTGATTTATGGACATTCATAAATGAATAAATGAATTATGGATATTAAAAAATGATATATGAATATCCATAAATGATTTATTGATATCAAAAAATCATTTATTGATTTAAATAAATAGGGAATAAATTCCACAACGGCTTTCCATACTTGACCTGTATAAAGAATTCAGATTCAAAAGAGGAAGAGGATACAGATACAAGTAAATGCTAATGTGATTCCATTCCTAGAGAATTTTGAAATATAGAAGACTATTAACTGTTAAATCAAGTATTTAAGATGATGTATAAAAACTATGGCTATAACTTTGATTGCCAATATTTTGAACCCTATTTCCTACAAGAAAACATTGAGCACATATAAATAACTAAATGTTTTAAAATTATTTGGAAAACACTTCGGGATACACATTATACCACTTCACAAAACATAAAGTTTTTTCCTGCGAGTACACATATTTTTCAACTTCCAAATAAGCTTCAAAAACGTTAAAAAAAGTTTTAAAATTGGCATTTTTGGTATTACTTTGTATACATAAAGTGTGCAAGTATTAGGTAAAAAGTAATCGTTTTTGAAATCTATGGTTGTTTGTACCCCTTAAATTTCACAAAGTAAATAATGTAGTTTTTTGGCAGATTTTTCGGCTATAAAACCTAAATGCCACTTTTCCTTGTAACTGCTTCGATAGTGTGGCATGGTGTGGTTGGTTTAATTTAATGTCAGTTAAACCAGCGGAAATGTTTTGGTTAATTTTTTTAAACGAAAAACACCCTATTTCTGATTAACACACAACCTCTATTTTACCCTTCTTGTTGGTTTGCCAACAAAAACGATTCTGCAGGACCTACATTCTAAGCTGTAAACGAGGGTATTTGATGTTAAATTCAGATAATCGTAATTCACTTGTAAAAAACAATCATTTGCACATCTAGTAATTTTTTGTCAAAGTTGAGATGATGCGAATTGCTGATGTTTCACATTTAGAAATTTTTATGTCAATATTAAGAGAATGTTTAATGCGCTTTGTATGATCGATTTGGAAATAGATTGAAATTACAATTGGGACGTACTTTATCGTAGAAATATGAATTTGGATATCTGATTTGTGGGTTGATTGATTTTACATAAGAGGTATTATTCTGATTGGAATAAGTGAAACATTTACTTCTGATAGTCTGTTAAAGTGTTACTTGTTTTACATTGTTATTTGACCAATAGTTGTTACAGTTGAAGTTCATCACATTTTATTTGGGGGCGTTTAACAGCTCGCCGTAGACTTTGGAAATGTGTCCATAACAAAAGACCTTGGAGCAACTTGTAGAAGTCTATGATTTACACATTTTGAATCGCTGTCTCATAAACAATCATACCATATCTTTGTCAGGTTCAGTCCTTTTTATGCTGGTCGACAGCAAAGCCAGTAAGATATAAGATATTGTCAAAAATTGTCAAAAATTGTGATGTATATCTATTGAGCCTAAGATGCCCTCGTCTACAAATTGTTCGCCAGCACCGTTAAGAGTCAGTGCTAAAAAGAAAAGGCCAAAGGAAACTAGAGGGTCCGATAAGAAGGGACATCTCGATAGACATGAAAACCTCGCTAACAAAAACAAAAAGAACAATCAGAACAGAACACAGACGAAAAACTAACAATTAATACAAACATGCATCTTTGAGCAATGCAGCCCCGCAAAACATCCGAAGGTGGACTCTGGTGTCTGGAAGGATAAGCAATTCCTTTCTTTTAGAAAATACATGCCGCATTGACCGTTTTCAAAGCCGAAAATTGTCATTCTAGATACTAAGATGTAACCATTTTCCAAGAGTTCCGTGGTACATTAAATTGTCTAAGATATGCATTTACAGATTACATCACAAATGCAAATATCAGCTGTATTTTACCTAGGAAATAACCATTATCATAATTTTGGAAGATGTGCATAATTGTAACAGTGTATGATTTTTCATTATTATTACTCATCGTGTAAGAATCTTTCATAAGAATTACAATTCTTTTATTTTTACATATTTGTATAAAGGACAAATAGTGTAGATATAATATACAAACGCATAGTAAACGCTTATCCATACAATATGCCTAAAAAATGCGCTCTTTGAAAATCATGTGATAATTAATTAGCGGGTTTTTTCCACTTTGATTGATATGAAGTTAACACTCAGAGTAATAATAACAATAATATTGTGTAATCCGTTAAATATGCCAAAATATGTCCCAAGGTTTGCAGGCATAATGCACGACCCGGAAAACACAATATTATTGTATGATTTATAAAGAAGATTTTCTTTGACATTTATATTTCTTGTCAATGTTTACTACATTGTGTTAAGATTCAAACTATTACAGTAACTAGAATTTGAATTACTGTTTCAAACTATATGCCAATTACAAAATTTAATGCATAGAAAGTGAATTTCAATGAATGCCATTCAAAAATGTTACCATATAATGAGAATATCAAGGAACATTAACCTAAGAGTTCTTTTAAAGTTGTCCATTCAGATTAGGCCAAATTAAAACTGACGAAAACAGGAATTTATACAAATGAATTTGAATTAAATTATTGTAAACAGAATTATTCTGTCATCTGTAAATGTAAGGCAAAAGTGATAAGACGTGTTGACATTGCGTAATTATATAAATGTACAATTCTTGACAGCAAAACCGTAGTGCCAATGCTAATTCAAGGATGTGTTAATAGACTCGATGTTATAATTTCATATCCACGTAATGTGGCTCGTCAATTTCAAGAATTCGTGTCAATAAAATAGTTAAAAGATACAATTAACAATTCAAAAAAAATATTTTCATGAAATGTATTTCGACATTTGTTCTTAGAAATTGTTCATATAATTGAAATAAGTGTTGAATGCTTAAAAGTTAAATGTAAGGCAAATTGAATTTATCATTCGATGTCAAAGACATGGTTTGTATGCAAATTGCATCTTTAATTGCAATATTTAACTGCCAAACGCAGAACTTTAGTTCTTAAATGCTGGATTTGCACTCCTGAAGTCAAAAATGGAATTAACTCGACTGCTGATTATATATATCTGATGCATTCAAGTTATATGGACAAATCTAAGACTAAGCCGTGATTCGAAAATTCATTAGACACTTAGAATAAATTTTAATAAAAAGTTTTAATAACTTTCATCGTATGCTCACATCAATTAATATGTGTGCCATTTAGCTTATGGAACGATTTGTGAATAATTATGCCGGTACCGGAAGGTATGGAAAGTTGTTCAGATAACAGAGAACAAATCATTACAAGGAAGCGGTATTGCTAGTTTCACTTATACTCCATGTCAGAGTTTGTTGGAACGGGTAAAAACGTTATGAAAATACTGTCTGCTGTATTCGTATTAAATAGGGTTTATTTTATAGATTTCAAAAGTTCAAGTAATTTGCAATAATATATGTTATCTGACTTTGTTTGGAAGATATCGTCTTTTCGTAGAAGATTGACGCCAAACAAAGTCAGATTATATTTATACCTGAAGTTTTGACTTTTTGATTAAAATTCAGTAAGTGACATTTGTCCGTTTAGGCGAATGGTTAACGATAGATTATACAAAAAATAAGCTGAAAAGTTAAACTTCGTTTACTTAAAATAAAATACGAAATACTGCCTATTAAAAGTAAAAACCAAATGCGATAAAGTACATTCTTGTTCAGACCTTCTTTCTAAAAATATAAATTCAAAGAAACTGAGCTGGTCGATTTCCATTTTGACAAATTCTATACTGACGCACAGATGTTGATTTAAACAAGTTGGTCAAACTATCGAGGGAAAACGTAATTGGTTTGTCCAAAATGAGAACAACTGCTTAACCGACTTGGATATAGAGTTTTGTAAGAAGTCACGAGCTAGTGATACTTGATTCCCGATTGGCTGGCGAACTGTAATCTTCAGATAGAGAGGTTTGTAAGAAGTCACAAGATAGTGATTACTTCATACCGGATTGACTGGCGAACTGTAAACTTCAGATATTACTTTTATCAATCACATTGTATTTTAGGCTGAGACGAGTTTTTAATTCTCTATGGGGATTTTATATTATAAAGTCAGCCATTTTTTTGCCGGAAGTTGCTCTTTGCACACACTAGCGGGAGACCGGGAATACACATTGTCAACTCTGCGTAATAATTAGTTGGGATTAGGTAATATGCAAAAATGGTTTGAGGCGCCCCTGAATGTAAATTTAAATGTTATTCTTCTTTTATGAATTGAAGGAGAAAGTCCGAACAAAAGAAATGTGCGCAGATCCAGATCAAACCTAAAACGGAGATGGCCGACCCTCAATTTTAAATCTCCGTATAGAACTTTAATGTGCAAAACGTTATTTCATAGCGTAAAACATTAATCTTAAAGTCAGAAACGCACAAATAATTTTATAATGCTAAAATCACACAACAAAATTCTGACATAAAGTATAGTTTTATCTTTCTCGTTTTATCTTTGATTCTAGTGTAATGGTGCTGCTTATTATTATTTTTTTGTTCCTCTTTTTCAACAGCAGCATAATTTAAAGACAAATTAAGCACTTACATATCCTGATAAGAAATGACACTTAGCTGTACACAATGATGAACTGAGCTAGATCTTAAAGACAAAATATCTATATATTCTTCGAGGGAACTGCCCAAACATCCTTCTCGAATTTTCCAAAAAATCTGTTTTATCAAAATGGCTGCACAGAATTTCTAATTTTTAATACTAAATTATTTAAAAATAAAGATATTAAAAATGCACGCTGTATTACTTGGATATTGTGTGTTTTTGTTTTGATGTTTAATAATTGATATATGTATTATAGTTTAGTTCATTGATTCTTAATTTAGAAATAATAAAATAATTCAATATTGTACAAATATATTTACTTTTCATATTATTTATAGGATTTCTAACTGAATATTAGTATTGTTTTAGATATAACAATAATTCAAAGAGAATGACACATAAAAGAGTAATTGTTAAACTCGCATTGTGAAAAGAAACCAAGTTAAGATTTGGTTTGGCCTAAGTGCTTTTTTATTTTTACTTTAAAGGAATTAAGGGCATATAGTCAATGGAATAAAAAAAATTTTATAGTAGATTATCCCGATGTTCAACTTGCCCGAGATATTTTTTAACACCTCTGTTAATTTTGGTTAATGCTCCAACATTAACAGTCAATTATCTGTAGATTTTGTTTTGTTTTAGACTCATACATTGGTTTCCTAATAGTTATATAATGCAAATTATCGGACATTGTAAAATAATCAGAAATAAAATAAATTTCAATTTAACATTAGTGATAATTCATAATTACCTATACTCTATGTCAGGCTTTTGCGGAGTTTGATTTTCAATCTTTATAAAATTATTTGTACGTTTCTGCCTTTGTATTTATTATTAATTAAAAGAAAGAATTATTCCACAGTTAACGGTTTATGTTTTACGCTATTATCTGCCCCTAAATTTCTCTACGGAGATTTTACATTGAGCGTCGGCCATCTTCGTTTTGGGCAGGAGCAAGATAAGTAATTTAAAAAAAAATGCGCACATTTCTTTTTTCCGACCTTTTCTTAGGATTCATATAAGAAGAATCACTCTTAAATTTCCATTCAGGTGCGCCTCAAACAATTGTTGCAAGTTATCTTATTCTAGTTCAATTACTTAATTATTACACAGCGTTGACAATGTGTACTCCCGGTCTCGTGCTAGCGCGTGCAAAG
>JAULBM010017079.1:0-21400 GCA_032357055.1 Geukensia granosissima | reverse complement strand
AACTCACGCCGTATTGGTGATAGGTTACAGTGATCAGTACAGGTAAGTTTAAATCAACTACCTAGACCACTCGGCCATACAGGCCCCCAAAAGTGTCTGAAAAAATTGGTGGACTTCGTGAAGAGCTTCAAGGATCCAATAAATTAATGAAGGCCCAGGTGAAGAAGTTAAAATCTGAGTCATCTTATAAGTGGAAGATTGAATCGTGTAAGATACAATTTAATTTTAACACTGACAATCTTGAAGATTTGGTGCAGTCTTTGTAGGCTCTTGACAATGGGGAGATTGACTATGCTCGAGTGTTAATTTCGGGTGTGGTGGAAAAAATGGAGCACAGAAATAAGCTAATTAAAATTGCGGACTCTTCGGCCGGTGGTTGGGAAACTGCATTACAATATGAAACACAGCTATCAGCGCTTCCGAAGATGAGTCTAGGGTTTTACGCGCAGACAACAGATCAGTGCGTAAGAAGAAGGCAAAAGCTAATGAGAGGAGTTCTGGGTACTTTAAATCTCTATTCAGCAATCATTCGTCTCAGGGTTTAATTCAGCCGCCCTTTCGCTGGCCCGCAACCTTGGTTCCTGGATTCCCCTTTCAAGGTGTCAACGCTTATAGATGACAAAGGGGACAGTGCTATGCATGCGGGTACTTCTCGCACTACAGAGTCAATTGTGCATATGCCAACAGCAGGAAACCAACCGCACATGCCAAGTCATAATGACTATATAATAGATGAGTATTCTATTTTTTGTATAGATTTAGATGCATTAGAACATTTAAATTAGGAAATAACTGTAATGTATTTTAAGCTTTGAGGACGTAAATCGTGGATTTTACTGTCGCAAATTAAGTTTACCTGGCGACGTAGCGTCGCCAGGTAAACGGATATTTGCGACAGTAAAATCAGGAATTTACACCCAAAAAGCTTAAAAGACAATACAGTTATCTCCATTCTAATGCAATTGTAATTTAAATTTTGATTTATATTTAAAAACGGTGAAAAAAGAAATACCGCGCAACGTTGTGTACGTTTTCCGCTGATAAACGTCATAGAAACAACAAGACGTCACTTGAACGCTTCCATTTTGAAATGTAAACTACGGATATTTTATTAGTTTGTGTACGCTTCAAATTTGGATCAAATTGTTCTGAAGTGAGTTTTTTTGTTAGACATATAAAACATTTTGTGTATTTTATTGGATTTGACAAGCAAAAATTTTTGGTTCCAACATGGCGTCAATGTGGCTGCTTTTGTTATGTGTACATCTTAGTTACGACAAATAGATTGTGAATTTTACGTAGAAAGCAAGCCAATCAAATAAGGTGTTACAAAAATATTGCATTAGAATTGACATTTCGTACCGATCAACCAAATCATAATGGCGACCAAAAAATTCCGGAGTGATGACTATAATCTTTCCCTGACAAACCCGTGGCTCAGTAGTTTTCTTGTCAACTAGAAATCTCTATCAATAACATCCTGATAGGAAGCACAAGCCCTAGAGTAGCGTATCAACTGGGAAATGCAGGTGAGGCTGGAATGTTGCTAGACATGAGGAAAGTTTACAATAGGAAAATCAAAGTCATCACTCTTGCCGTAAAGTTTTGTTCTTAACCCGCCCTTACTGTCAATTTCTAGATGTTAGTCAAGATATGAAGGAGACCTGTAGTATCTTTGATTTTAAGTTCACTGGGCCATGATAGATGCGGCCAACAAAGTAATCAAATTTAGAGTTATTCAGTGAAAGTACATCATCTATATTAGATCATATTACGGCACGTGAAATCAAAAGATTGCACCAACTCTTTCTCTATGTATGAAGTAAGCTTCATACGTATACAGGAATAAATCGGCAAGAAGGGGTACACAGTTCGTCCCCACTGGAATGCCGTCTTTCTATTGAAACACACGTCCACCTTTCCTAGAACCAAATATTTGTCTTTTTTAGCAAAACAGAGGTGAATTAAAATTTTTAATTTTTCTTTGAGTTTTGAATGTGGAATAGTAGTATACAGGGATGGATAAATCAAATGTTTTGATGTTATTGTCAAAGGTAAGGGACCTTGATTTGAGGCATTCTAACAGATCTTTCGAATTTTTTAGAATCCATATTTGATTCTCTAGAATGGCGTGTTTCACAATAACTCTGGAGCCCGTTTTTGTGGAATCCAGTAAAGTGATGGAAGATCACAGTCTTCCTTCTTAGTTGAAATTCCAAAAAGAAGACACAACTGACCGATGATTGTCGAGGATTTCTTCTTTGGTAAGTGTCGTCGGGGTATATGTTGGGTTGCCAAATGAACTGTCAATACCTAATTCCTTTATCAGTCTATGTAGTGTGATTTACAAACAAAACAATGTTGCTAGGGATTTATCGGCAGGGACGACAGCTTATTTGTCATGAAGTTCAGTGAGGCAACACTCGGATCTTTCAAGACCGATTGTATGTATTCATAGATCTTTTTAACTTTATGAATTCGTATTTGTATCAACGTCCTCGCAGCCTTCACCTATTCGAAAAGGGTATCTAGTTCCTCTCCTTCGCGCTTTACCAACTGTATGGCATAATCCTCGATCGAATCCATAAGAATCTTGAAATTGAACAACTGGCTGGTGATGTTTAACATTGTTTGATAAATGTCATGTCGGACAAGTCTGACAACTGGCTAGTGAGTACTCTCGCGATCTCTGATCCACAATGAGGAATAAATATGAAGAATTTTGGTATGGTATATGTACATTCCAAGGAATAACCTCTCGTTAGTAGCATTATAACTAAAACATACGAAGTCCAATATCCAAACCTAGCAAAAGATCACTTGAATCCAAACAAATTGAAATGGGAAGCTAAATCCGACGGCTTGGACAACTTCTTATTGCATTACATGTATTTTTTGAGGTCTTTCCGGTTTTTTCATTGCTTTAGAATTTTAAGAAAAGCAGAAAAATTTTGAAAAACATTCTTTGGTAAATTACATGTCAGACAAGTCTGACAACTGGCGCTTGAGTACCGTCGGGGACCTCTCATCCACCACCACAAGCATCGATCGAGTGGTTTCAAAATAAAAAATTACCAATGTTCAATAAAGATGGAGAATTTTGGTATGTTATATGATTGATTGATTGAATGTTGCTTAACGTCCAGTGACAAGTATTTCATGCATATCCAGGACGAGAGCATATTAATGAATGATGATGATGAACCTTACTTTGTACTAGACCGACACGCTGAGCCGGATTTTTAACGTGCTGGCTCACGAAAGCAACAGTCCGCAGGAAGACATGTCACTTTACCCAAACACATTATTCTGACTCTGAGCTGACCAGTCGTTGGTCTTACTCCCGAATGCCGCGTGCTTTGCGGAGAAGCAGCTAATGCCAATTGTATAATGTCTTTGGTTTGACCCGGCCGCAGATCGAACCCACGACCTTCCGCACTCGAGGCGATCACGCTAACCATTACATCACCGAGGCGGTCGAAAATGAATATATGCACGACTTATTTTAAAACAGATAATCATTCCCTTAATTTTACGACTCTTTAAAAAGGAGGAAACAGACTTGTGTTAATATTCATAAACATGATAAAATGATAGATTATATAATAATTTTTCTTAACAGTGCTTTACATGTTACTAGGTTGATGATCGTAAACGTGCAATAAAAGTTACGAACTTACAACAATTTTGCATATCAATTACATATTTCATGACGAAAGTACAGGATAATGCATATTTTAGATTAAATAATATCATAAACTACAAAATACCAAATGTTTATTACTAATATCCAGGACTGGCGGAATAATTATCTTTCCAATTAAATCTGAAATGATAAAATAGTTATGTAGATAAAATCTTGTTCTAACTCAGAGCCAAATTTCAAATAATCTTAAAAATATGATTTAAAATTTTCAAATTGGTTCTGAGTTTGTTCCCCATATTAACTTTTTTATTGGAACTAGTTTATTGAGTATATATTTGGGAAATAGCTCCGCGTTTCTTAAATTTAAAAATAACTAACGAGATTTAATAAAAAATCGTAAACCACCCTAAATCATTGTGGAACGTTTTTCTCCAATGATCACTTTAAGTCTTTTATTACGTATGTAAGTAACTACCTTTGCGAAACATTCGCCAATGTTCCACGAATAACAACGGTTATATTAATACAATGCACGTGATTTTCACACTATATAATTCCCGTAGATCACACCTTTGCATTGTGGCTTGTGCTTTTAATGTCGAATCTAATTTTTCTATATTTATGCAGAAAATGTCCTTTAAATGGGCTTTTGATAAAGTTTGCTCCTGGTCTCGCGCTAGTCAAAATCACTTCCGGTGCAAAAACGATTACAAAAGGGTTAAATTTTACAGAAAAACTGTCGATAGTTTTGTTTTTGCAGTTTTTATAACTAAGTCAACAGAATTGGAAAAAATCAATTAACCACTCTCAATTTAGATCACATTTCGAAACAATATGGTTGCCTTGTTGCTTTAATTCATAATCTGTTGTACGTTCATTCGTTTTTATCAAATAAAAAAAGTAATTTAGGTTTTGTTTATAAAAAAACATTCATTTTTAAGGTATTTTCGGCAATAAATCTTCATAGATTACTGTCATAAATAAATGAAAATTTCTAATCAATATTGTAATATAAAATACAATAGACATTTCCAAATTGATTCCAAGGAATTATTTGATTTTGGAATAGAATGTTCAATAACACAGGATTCTTGCAATTGAAATTCATGGTTTTTTCCTTTGTTACAGAGACAACATGATTATGCAAGAAACCAGAATCTAATAAAAACCTTGCAATTTATTGCGATCAATAACAAATGAAATAACATGTTGACAGTATCTATTGTTTGTCTCCTGAAACCAGGTACAGCAAGAAGGTCATCAAGTCAGCTTTAATTAAGGCATACATTGACTGTATGACTGTTAACTTTCCAAAGCCGACCCGAAGCGGAGAACGAATTTGCTTCTGAAATTACAATAATGTCGTACATTTCGATAAACCGTGACGGCAACCACAGATGATTGATAGTTTCGCTGTATCCATTATATTTTTCAAGATAATAACCACAGGGTTTTATTTCAAAGAATGTCCAACTAAAGAGGCCATATTAGCTGGTATGGACATCAAATAAGATTTCTAAAGTGTTCCAAACGGATCATTCCACTGATTTTTTTTCTATGTAAAACTATGTTGGGTTAAGGCGTCCATTTTGAATATCCGATCAGCAAATGATTCAAAGGTTTGACAGAGGACCATCTTCGGATCATTCTATAACAGTACAAATTGCAATTAATTGGCTCAGTATTTGCTGACAAGAATATCTAAAACTTTCAGCCAATCAGAACAGATTATTGGCTCTGACGGTAATGTTTCAAATTCAATGGTCAATGCTTTTAAATATGGGGAAACAACATTGACCAAACAACCTAGGCAACATTTTTGACAATTTCAGCCAATCAGAACACATTATTGGCTCATGTTTTATTTCCGATCGGCAAACGACTCACACGTTTGATAGAGGACAACATTCATCTTAAGATTAGTTTTAAAAGCAATAGTAAGTTGGTTCCGGGTCAGTATTACAAGAAATTTCGTGTGGCAAGAAACAACTATTCAAAGATTATATGTCTAGCTAATAGTAAAGGGGAAACATCGGTCCAAGTAATGGGACAAGCTCTTATTAGGATGAAATGCACTAAAAATAAAATATGATGACATGAATTCTCATATTTAGAATATACGGCATTAACTGTGAGTGTTTTTATTCATTCTCTTTAAATTGAGGGTTCATTCCAGAGATTTCTGTAGCTTGACTTTGCAAAAAATTTAATCGCTGACAGTACCATTGAAATTGAACAAATAAAGTCTTTCACCTGACTGTTCACAAATTTATCTTAAAGACAAACGGAACATAGAAATTCTACAGAATGACGTAAAGTCTTGGACTCTTTAGTTGGATAAACTTTAGGAAAAAAGGTAGTGACTCTTAACCTGGTGGTTTAGAGGAGAATATTGAAATGTAATGAGACGCAGACACGGAAATAGACGACGATGACGGTCGCAAAGTGATGACAAAAGCTCACGTAGCATATTTGTTTATTTTTTATATTATTTTCTACTATACATGTAGAAGAAGGAGATGTTGTTAGTCAAGTGTAGAACGCTCATGTGAGAGATCAAAAGTGCATAGTCCAAAGAGACAAGACAAATGTGAAACAAACTAAAAGATAAAAAGTAAACAAAAGGAACAAAGCCTTGGAACCCACGAACTCCTTTACAAAACATGAGTGGGATCAGGTGCTCTAGAAGGGTAAGAAATCCTAAAAGTATAAATGACAAAAATCTACATTAAGGCTTTAAAAATGGACAAAAGTCCACTCTGGAAGGAAGCGGTCACGGGCGTATCAATTATATCAGATTCATTAACAAATTTTCATGCAGCTATGTGCAACTAATATAAATCGGATTTTTATTATGAGTAAAATAGGTTTTTTTTCAAATATAAGCAAACCATGCAGATTTTTGCCATTTTCAAGTTTGCTTGCATCGTGCATTGGAAATGATTTGGCAAAAAAAGTTTATTATTTACTTAAAAATATAAAACAAGAAACAAAGTAACTAAAGAAGCAAAGGATTCCACCAAAAATATAGTTGTTTTTGCATTATGCATTTTTCAAAAAGAGACAATATAGCTAAAAATCGTATACATGTATCTTGGTCCCATGGTAACGAAGAACACTTGAAAAAAAATTTGCAATTTTTGTTGCAGTATTGTCAACAATACTCTTTACAGCAATTTGTAAGATTCTCTGTGACTTTGTCGAACTCGGCTTATTTCGTTTTTACATATTACCGGTATATAGACAGTAACTGATTTGCAGGTTCTAATTAAGAATCATATGCATACTTTTATCATTATTATTGGGTGGGTGCCTCTGCTGTTTGACTGTTAGTCTCGGAGGATATCACAAGCTCAGTAATTAACTCTTACTATTACTGGGTGGATATCTTTGCTGTTTGACTATATTCAGCGATGATATCGCAAATATCAGTAGTTAGCCCTTATTAATACTGGTTAGATATTTCTGCTGTTTTACTGTTTGTCTTCGTTTAGTGATTAGCTCCGACAATTACACGGTGGATGTCTTGGCTGCTGTTTGACTGTTAGTCCTCCAACAAATCACGAGCTCAGAAGTAGGTTTTACTGTTACTACGGATCTCTCTGCTGTTTGACTGAATGTTTGGGGATTTCACAAACCTAGGATTTTTCTCTTACAATTATGTACTGTTTGACTTTTAGTCCCCAAGGATATTACAAACTCAGTAATTAACTCTTACTTTATTACTGAGCTGATGTCTCTTCTGTTTGACTTTTATAAACCGATGACATCGACCAAGAACTCATTATTTAGCTCTTACTTTTACTGGGTGGATGTCTTTGCTTTTTGACTGTTAATCCCCGAGGATACCACAAGCTCAGAAATTAGCTCTTTAAAGTATTGGAGCATGTTTCTGTTGTTTGACTTCAAGTTCTCGAGGATATATCAGAATTTAGCTCTATTACTGGTGGATGTTTCCGCTGTTTGATTGTTTGCTCGTAAGCTTGTAAGCTCAGTAGTAAGTTTTACAAAGCTGATGTCTTATGGATTAGTTTTTCCAGATGATTGTCTATTAAGCCATTCAAAAGTGTTGACAAAAATCTACATTAAGGTATTTAAAGAATGGACAAAAATCTACTCTGAAGGCCAGAGGATAGGGGCGTGTCAATTATACCAGATTTAGTAACATTTTGTCATACATGGAGCAGTGATTGGATCTTTTTTATGAGTAAAACGATTTTTAAATTAACTTTTTCCTCTGTTTGATTATTAGTTTCCGAGGGAATTACAAGCACAATAGTAAGTTGTTCGATGCTGATATATCTTAGGCATAAGTTTTTCTTGAAGATGCTTGATTACATTTCAAATTTTATGTTCCCAAATAATTTTAAAGATTGAGAAAGCAAAGGACTTTCCTTTTACCCTTAGCATATGTCATAAGATGGTTTGTCTTTTTCAAGTATTTTTAATCTTTTTTCCAAGTTTTTGGCTTTCTGTATGGCTCTTCGATAGTTTTGAGCTCTGTTTATGCTGATGGCGTTAATTTAGTCTTGTGGTTTGAAATCCAGGGAAATGTATTTGAATGAAATATGTCTCATATTTGATCATAAAAAATTGCTTGTAAATATTTTTCAATATAATGAATAGTTGTATCCAATAAAATGAAAAATATTCGGCATGAAACTGTTCGACTCTACCATATATTCACTAAATTTTGAATCAAATTTGCTTCATTTTTCAAAAAGATAAACCTCGAAACCAACAAAAGCACATTTTGGTTTGCAAATGGATGTTGTAGTCGCAATAAATAATAATGTTTAGAGCATACATTCAGGATAGTTTTTTATATTCAATGGAAGACATTTTTTCAGTGATTAAGCATAGGTGTAGGCTACTAAAATAAAAAATTGACAAACGTACAGAGGAATAACAGGACAATCATATACTTGATAGATATAACAAAATAAAAAAGTCATAACGACTTCTTTGAATATTAGATTCAAAGAAAGCATTTAATTTGTAACTTTGTTGGTAAACAATTAAATGGAAATCAACCTGACTAGTACCATGTACCCATTTAGTGCCGAGAAGAACGATGCATTTACCGGATAACCGTTTTTAAGTATGCCTGTGGTGAGAATATTTTTGCTGAAAGGGTCTAAATACTTGACATTAAAATCGCTGTGCCCAGATGGTCGACATTTCAAAAGAGAAAATATATCTGAACTTTATAAGTTGATAATATCCTGGTATTGTTTCACAGTTGACTATTCCTGATTCCCAAAAGAATCATTCGCTCACTTGTCAGTGGTTCGACATCAATGATGTACTGAATGAATAATCAATAATTAAATAAATGCCTTGATAAAATAGGTAATGTTTTTAAGAGATTGATTTTTTATCGTTAATCGGCAAATACTTCATGCATATTCAGGACGAGAACAAAAAATCATAAAATAGGCTAGCTGGGGGTTAGGCCGGGGAATTTTATAGACACAGGTTGCCAAATTGGGGCTGTGTGTGTAGGACGGGAATGTAGCCTAAGCAACTGGTCACCTACGGACCACTATTGGGAACTTAAACGTGCTGAGAACGTGACATTTTCCCAACACGAGGAACGGCGGTAACGTTCCCGTCCGAGACGGGTTGAGAATTTATATATCCAGCCCAACCAACAGACGCCCCTTTATGAGGGGTTCTGCCTTCTGGCGGAAAAACCGTGCAACCAATTTCTTAACCCCGGCTATTCTCTGGGCTTCACCTTCAATAATGAACCAGAGTCAATCCATAACGGAAAATTCACCAACAGCAAACCTCTGCATGTAACCCTTTCATATAAAGATCTTTTCAGATAAAGAATAAACCCCAAATTATGTCTATCTATGTCTCAAAGTGACATGGTCTACACTAAATATGTTTTAAAGGAAATCCATGTCTTAAGCCCTTGGTGTGCTATATGTTCCTAAGTATGACGCTTGCTTTTGACCTTGACCATTGACCTTAAGATTTTGGGGTTAATCAAGGCACATTCACTAAATATCCATTGAATATATTAGCTTTTAAATTCTAACTGTTCTCAAGATAAAGAGAGGGTAATATTTGACCATAAGCTTTTGCTGATATTTTCTTTATACAATTATCAAACAATAAAAACATCGAAATTAAAAATAAACATTTCCTAATAATATGGCTATGATAAATAATTAAAGAAAAAATTTCATGTCGAAGGGAGACGAAATGTTTGCTAGAACGGACTCCACCTTTAAACCATAGGTTCAAGATTCTCCTTGTATTTTCCATGCTCAAGTGGGCATCTATATAAACGAAATTGTCCACAAAGTTACTTAAAACGTATTTTTACTCCTCTATTAAAAGCATTCTGATCATAGAAAATATCATATAGACCTAATGAATTGTTTTTTCAATATTTGCAAAGGACGAGGGACGTTAAGGCCCATTTTTGGCCCAAGAATTTGGCTAAAAAATGAAAATTGGTTAATAGCTATTATTTTATATATTTTGTATTGAATAATGTCTATAAAAAGAAAATCCAACAATTTTTTTGGTTCAATGAGTTCTACAATGGTTACATGACCCATAGAAAATGCTTTGAATGTGAAAATACTAAGAAATTTATTAATTTGATGCAATATTTGATACTATTTTGGCGATTTTAATATTGATCGTACAAAAACATCACAACCAAACTTTGCACAATTAAAGACCTATCAAGTACAAATGTTTGGTTAAAATATCTTCGTGATGTTTTTGTGCGATGATATCTATTTTGAACAAAACGAAACAGTGACAGTGTGGGCTTGTTATACTTAATAAACCATGCACAATCAGAATTGGAACCTTATGCTTCTTGATACAAGTCGTTAAGTCAAAGTAGAGACCCAGCTCTTTCTAAAAAATCGCTGTAATGGACATATGCCCTTGAAAAGCGTATGAGCTTTAAAATGTATACTCCATACGCCTGTGCAGCTTGTATGTTACTGCCTATAAACGGGAAGTTGACTTTTGGAAATTTGAAGACTTCACGTTTGTGTGAAGCCTTCTTCTATTGTCAAACCAGAGATGGAGACTAAGGTATGAGACAGACTTGAGAGTGTCTGTTGTGTCTTTAATTTTAAACTCATTTGGGTAGATGGGGTGAAGATAATCACTGAACCGTGAATTATTCAGTGTGAAAACATCATCAATATAACGAAAGCTGAAATTAAAGGTTATGGCTAACTTCATTTTTTGTGACAGCTTTTGCAAAAAGTCTTTCCCAAATGGACGAGGAGAAGAGCATAATAAGTGCCTATTGGAATGCCGATCGTCTGCTGGAAAATTCGTTCACCAAATTGAGAAAAGATTTAACATCTTGTTAATATCCGCCTGTTTATTTGGTTATTTTGCTTTTGTGTTCCGTTGAACAAAGAATGTTTTGGTTCTACCGTTAACGACGTTTTTGTATCGTCTTTCTCTGTTCTTTTCAGGAAAGCAACCTATGAATAAGATTTTTTCTAATAAATTGACAAGGGCGCGTTGAAGTTTGTAATTGAAACTTAGACAATCATACCACATACCACATTAATACGTAGACAATTATACCACATCTTTTTTCTATATTACACTTAAAAGAACAAATGTGAACACGTCTGAACCATTTAATGTAAGTTAAATTAATGACAAGAGATATTGTAAAATTTAATAACAGTTTTATATGTAGTATAAAAAGGAAAGAATTGATTTTATATGAAACAGACTTAATAACGTTATGGTGAAGGATATAAACAGTACGCCGCCCTTACTGTAAGCAGTTTAACCAAGAAGCTGAGAAATTTGGTTTATGATAACGGATTTACAGAGATCCGTTGATGAATCCGACTGCCTTGAATAATTTTGGAACCTACTAAGATGATGGAAAATAAGACATTGCAGAGGATAACAATTGTATGTGTAACAAATTACTAAATCATAAACATGACGGATACAAATAGGTTATTTATTGCATATTTTTGTGTTAAAGACGTGTAATGGGAATCGATACCTAATAAACCTAGACGACTACACCGAATGGATAGGAGTTAAACTTAGACAAGCTAGATTATGCACACTTAAAAATCAAACAAGTGGTGAAGTACACACAAAAAGAAACATACAAGAAAATAATTCGGAAAAACATAAAAGGTTGTTTTAAATCGTGACCAGAAGGTTTAAATTATCTTTGTATGTAAATAAAAGTGCTGATCGTTGTAAATTAAACTATAGTGCTTACAACACCAATCGAGGAGTGAATTAAAACAACATTTGTATTGTGGATTTAATGGATGTTAATCAATGATTCTTATTTAAAAAAATCGAAATTAGAATTGAAATAGGACTTCCTGGAGATTGCTTCAAATCAATACTGTGGGCTATAACAGTCCAAGCACGAAATGCAATTTGCTGTTTATTGGAAAATAAAAATGTGCTAACAATCGTCGTAATAAGAAACAGTGAATATAATTATTTTTGTAGATTTCAGCCGTTTATGGTAACAATATATTATTGCAAAAGGTGTCTGAATAGTAAATAACTGGACATCTTTTAGATACAAATAGTGATGTTGTTACATGATTTTATCACAATGGGAAGTAATCGAGCTGTGCTGTAGAATTTTCTGGTGAATAAACAAGTAAATTTATCAAACGAGAATTGAATTTCATTGATTCTGAAAGTCTCTAAACAGTTTTCTCAAACAACAATATTTATCCAACCAAGGGACAACGTGTCTAATTTGTTGATGTAAATACCTTCAACAAGGATGAGACGAATCCTAAGAGCAAGTCATGACCAACGAAGACGTGCAAGCCTGAAGTCAGACGAAGAAAATTTGATTCAAATTCCAGAAAGAAGACATTCAAACAGTTTCATCCCTCCATTTATAGACGAGAAACGTCGTAAATCTGTACCAGCAAACGTATTTTTAAGTGGGAATCAACATAATCATCCACCAAAAAGTGCCGCTCACACGGCCCGTAGGAAACTGCGAAGATTTTTGACAATCAAGGACGACGCATTTGAACACAAGTATTTAGTTGCTGTTGGTGTAATATGTACAATTGTTTTGTTGATAATTATACTTTCTCTCTATCAGCTTATTATTGATTAGCAGTATACTTAGTTAGTGTGATAAATTATTGAAAGCTAGTCACCTGGATGAATAAGTATTGACATGTTTAAAACTGGAACTGAATTATCATCTAATTCAAAAAGTAATGCTGACAGTATGGAGTTTAGATTGAGTGAATGGAACTGGAGTATTATATCAATAAGAAAGTATTATTGACAGTTTGAATAGAGGGTTAATGACAGGAATTGGATTATTATTCCGTTTATTGAGAAGCAGTGAGGTGAAAATGAGCTTAGTGTTTTTTTTATTCATCCTTTCCATAAACAACAAAAAATACTTTTGTTTTGAAAATGGCATGCTTTGAGCAATGAAATGAAAAAACTAAGTAGAAAAGAGAAAGGAAAAACTATTTTGCATACAACAATTGCAAATATAATAATGCGAACATGATCTAGGCAAACTGTTACAAGACACTATATAAAGACATACATTACACTAATTTAATGAGATAAGCATGCTTCTTGAAACAAGGGACGATGCCACTGATAGCTTACCAGAGGTCCTCGATGGCATTCACCAGCCCAGTTTTCAGACTTGTCTGACATAAAATTTATCAAATAATGTTTTACAGAAATTTGCCGCATTAGTTGAAATTCTAGGCACTGAAAATACAGAAAGATTTCGACACGTATTGAAGTTAGTAGTTGTTCCTACCGTTGGATTGACTTCCTTTTTTGAATTTTTTTTATTTGGATTTGAGTACTTTTCTTCTATTTTTGAATATCGGATGTCCTACGTTTTGATTCTAATGGCACTGAGAGGTACATCACTGCTTGAAATGTACGTTTCATATCTAGGATATGAAATTTCACCATGTTTATTCAACATCGGTAAACTTGTATTTTAAAAAGCCGTGTTTCCAGATTGATTTGTAATACCACATGATTCACTGTGATTCCCTGCTATTGATATTGTACAAAATTAATATTTTTATAACTGTATTTTCTTGAAATAGAGGCATGGCATACGAACTTGTTGTGCTTTAAAATTAATATCGCCGACCGTCAAAAGTTACATTTATGCATAAAATATACTGCAAGAGTATTTGTATTCGTACAGAAATGATCATTTCCCAAACACTTAACAACACAGAAAGATCTTATTTTGATGATATGATGGGACCAGTGTAGAATACCTATGTGAGAGAGCAAACATGCATAGTCCAACAATGGGAACAGAGGCTTGGAATCCACGAATACTTTACAAAATAGGAATGGGATCAGGTGCTCATGAAGGATAAGATTCCCCTGTCTTGGAATAAACTTACTTATCAACGGAATAAAGATTCATCTCTTAAATTTAGTTTTCAGTGTGGTGTTGCATGTTTGTCTTTCGTTTCATTCTGTTGGTCATGGTCTTGTCTGTCTTCCGACTTAATGATTTCTGTCTGCCCCTTTGGTATCTTCAAATTTCTTTTATAAAAATGACGGTTGATAAAAAGTCTTTTAATATAGGAATACTGTCACAATTTGTCTCCATTTGTCAGAGTATTTTGCTGCGATATTTTATGTCTTATGTTTGTAGTCGGTTCTTTTCCCCACATGACCAATATTAATCGCTATTTTTAGTTCCAAATTCAAAAGTACACGGATATAAGGAACTACATGAATGCAAATGTCATTAAAAGTAAATTGGTTTTTAAAATGTGAAAACAGGAATTGTACTTTAGGATATATCGCATTACCATAACTTATATGAAATGTCAGGATTGACAAGATATTCAATATGGCCAAGATAATTGTAACAAGACAAGAGTACAATTCCTATGTTAGAAGTCAAAGAGCATAATCCACACAAAAAAACAACACACTTGATTAAAAGGAAATTAATAATGACATATGATCCAATGTACACCTTTATAAACAATTAATAGAAGATATTGTCAGTAATCTAATCAGTAAAAAGGTGTCTTGCTTGGTGCATATCCTTCCAAAAATGAAATAATACACATGTAAATGGACGCTTAGCGTTTAATTATTGTTGATAAATACATCAGATAGTTTTACAATACTGTTTAATTTCTGACTTACTAATAGGCATGGCAACTGTGTTAGGAGAAAGACATACAACGTGATCGATTTAACTTATTTTATTGGAATCAAAGACCCTTCTTGGTTACCGTTATAATGGTCTAGTGGTAGCCCTGTCGTCTTTATGTAACATGGTAGTGGGTTTGATCCTCGGGCAAGGTCAAAGATTTTTGGCACGTAAGCCAATACAGCCTTTTAGTGGACAAGTTTTGTTTGGTGCAACTTAGAGCTTTGCACAAGGAGTGTTATTCCATCCTTGTTCTAGGCCTTGTGGAGAACTCTAGATTTGTAAATTCCCTTTGTTTTTCTCGTGGTTGGAATGCAACCTCTTTGACCTATACCCATATCTTTTTGTTTTCATATTTCAGCAAATTACATAACTGATCATTCAAAGCGAATGGTAGGATTGAAAAATTAATAAGACTAAATGCAACCTTAAGCTACCTATGAATCCCACCCAGGGGGTCAAAATTCTTAAACCTTTGGCACGATCTACATATAAACTGCTATCTCTATGCCAAGTATCCAAGTTTAGGTTTTCTATTCCAAATAAGCAGAGAGGAGTTGTTTGTTAAAAACAGTGTATCCGTAGGCTTTTCTGTATCATAGTTTTTGTATTAATAATGTATGCATTATAAAAATTCAGAGACCACCTCGGTGGTGGAATGGTTGGCGTGCTCGCCTCGAGTGCGGAAGGTCGTGGAATCCTTCCCCGGTCGGGTCAAACCAAAGACATTTAAATTGGTATTTGCAGCTTCTCCGCTAAGCATGCAGCATTTAGGAGTAAGAGCAAAGACTGGTCGATCCAGAGTCAGAATAATGTGTCTGGGTAAAGTAGAATATCTTCCTGCGGACTGTTGCTTTCGTGACCTAGCACGTTAAAAATTCAGCTCAGCGTATCGGTCTAGTACAAAACAGGGTTCATTCATCGTCATCATTCATTAATATGCTCTCGTCCTGAATATGCATGAAATATTTGCCACTAGACGTAAAGCAACATTTAATCAATTAATCAAAATTCAGATACAATTTGCACAGTCTACATCTTAAGTGCAGTTACCGAGCCACGTGTCAGTTCCGTATTCCATATAGCTGGGGAGAAGTTGCGTGACAAAGCGATAATACATGCATAGGCTGAACAGCAAAATATGATAACTAAAACATATTGAGAGATGGTCGGCATTTCAACGTGCAAAAAATGTTTCCCCAATGAAAATCAATTTCTTCAATTGCAAATAGAATGAATAACCTATTTGTGACAAAAAACTCTTTTTTTCAAAACATGATTTGAGTGAATTACTGGTGTGGAAGATGTTGGCTCCGCAAGAACCTTATTAGAAACCGGCTCAAGAAATTTATCATATATTCCTGACATCTACAGAAAACAATTTTATAAAAATCTTTTGAAATTTACTCTACTGTTGACATCAAATGATACAGATTCGACTTAAATTTGAACGTGCATTATCCAGCTCTTAAATTCGCACTCATATTGCTGCTTTATATAACGCTTACTATAGAATTGCTACGTTTCTTGTTCCTGCATCAAAATTTTTGATCACACAGTATTGAATCGTTAAACTTATCGTGTTTAGATGTTTAATGATTTAGTAACCAGTAATGTGTCCTCATCTTGCTTTAGTAACTACAAACATTTCCTGCATAACCACTTTTTACATGTCACAAAAGATTATCATTTAAGTAAAAGTTTATATGTCACGAAATTGATTTTGTCGATAACGATTTGACCGATAACTGCAAAAAGTCCTGAATTGAGATTTTGCGTCTTCATTTATGAAAAGTTCAGTAATTTACTAAATAATATATTTGCAAGTGATATTGTTTCGTTGGTGTTCGTAATGACAAGTACCAGTTGTTAATGTCATAGGTTTGCAGATATTCCATATTGATTTGTGTCTGTGTTCTGCACTTTACTCGTAAATTGCACTTTTTGTAACATGTGGGAAATGAAATGATATAGGTCTAATTATATAAACAAGCTTCACGATCATATGTATTTTTAGGTGTCAAATTCGATTTGACATATTAAATTATTAATTGTTAAAGCGTAGAATTGATATTCAAATTCAAAACATATGAAAACAAATGAAATATGATATTATAAACTATTTTATATATATGAGAACTTCCAAAACAGGGGGCCGTCTTGGTAATTTGCTGGGTATTGTGCACGCCTCGATTTGGGAAGATTAGTGAGTGCGACGTTAAATTTGGCATTTGCTGCTTAAATTAATTTAATTCACCACTCTGCAACATATAGGAGTAAAAGCAAAGACTGGTCGGCCTTCAGAAGTTTAAATTCTACTGTATTTTGGTGGGTGGCTGTCTCTTTATACTACAGAATTATGTGTCTGGGTAAAGAGGTCTGTCTTCCTTTGGACTGTTGCTTTCATGAGCTAGATTAAAAAAAAACAAATGAACCTCCCACTTGTCGGTCTAGCACAAAGCAGGGTTCAATCATCATCACTGTCGTAAAATGCTCTCGTCCTAATATGCAAGAAGTATTTGCCTCAGGACGTTGCCATCAAATCATACAAACAACCAGTACAGGGATTCAAATTAAGCAACAGATTCAAATTTCCAAAGTTGATATAAAACAGAATATTAAGATTTTGGTCAATACAACATCTCCATTAGAAGATTAATCTGAAGAATACTATCACATTCCAATTTAAGAGGTAAATCATCCGTACACGCAAATTACGAATTACTGATTTGTTGGTAAAAAATTAATTAAAATAAAACGGCACTTGTTATATCCAATAGTATGGAATTTTTAGCAGTTGCATGCAACATTTCATCTAAAATCCACAGCCTCCTCCCTTCTTCTTTGTTAATGATGCACGGTAAATAGTAAACCAAAATAAATAGTAAGTGCAAACTGCTAAATCCTACTAAAAGGTTTGGTGTATTGATTTGTCATTTTCAACATAGTCATATTTTCACACATTGAACCCTTTTTTAATCTAGCTCATGATATCCAAATTGAAAACACTTGTCACAGTGAATTAAATCATTACATTGCCTGTAATTGATAAATCATAATTGGTGTCTACTCAGATTAGCTTACACACAGTTTAAAGGACGGTTAGTCTGTGATTATCCCTGTTGAGCTCGTGTACATGGTATAGTAAGACAGCTTGTAAGGCAACTTATTTTCTTATTGTTGCTGTTTCTGGTTTTCATTTTGTTTACTTCAAGTCTGTCTTAAAGTTAGGCTATGCCATTTTAGACTTTCACCACCACCATTTTTGCAATAGATTATGTCGATTGTCGTGTTTTATGCAGTTTCACATTTTGTATTTCGGGGCTTTTTTCAGTTTATGTCATGGTATGGACTATGGTTCATTGTGGAAGGCCGTTATGGGACCTGTAGATGTTTCAATTCTACTGTCAGTTGGTGAGTGGCTGTCTCATGGACTGTCATGCCACATCTCCTATTTTTATATTTCTGGTCTCATAACTCTGTCCATAAAAAGATTTCATTGAACTTTTATTTCTGATATCCATTGTCATATTAATATTTAGTGTATGTGTATATTAATTCTTCTGCAGATATTCAAACATTTGGTGTTGAAAAAGTCATTTCGTTTGTTCTATGGATGAATTCATCAGAGCTGATATTATACAGATATTTTTTATTATTATTTATTATTACTTACAGCTTTTAATAGTGCTTTATCTAAAACAATAGATCAAATTAAAATAAAGAAACATATAGACTATCAAATATCACATGGTACAAAGTCAATGGCACTGAGATATATCACTTGAATAATAGAATAAATTTAACATCCAAACGCTTCCTTGAAAAAATGAGTTTTCAGTTTCTTTTTAAAGACGTTAATTGACTGTACATTTCTAAGTTCGTTCGGCACATTATTCCAAAGTGAGGCAGCTGCTTTGTCAAACCTCCTTTGCCCATAGGCTTTTGTTCTTACACGAGGTTTAACAAGTGTTCTGCTGTTTTCGGATTTTAGTGATCTTGCCGGTTTAAATATGTTCACAAGTTCTTCAAGGTATAATGGTGCCTTTTGGTTCAGTACTCTGAATACATAAAGTAACACTTTGTATTGTAGGCAGCCAGTGGAGAGTTCTTCAAGCCGTCTCGATATATCAGTCCAATTCTCAAGCGGTTCGAAAACTAAATACAGTCGTGTGTCGTCCGCATAGAAATGATAACTCATATTGTGACGCCTACATATTTCGAGAAAATGCAATATAGTTTCGGTCCTACCACCAATCCTTGAGGAACACCACATTTTAATTTGAATTTATCAGAGACTTGAACCTACGGCTATGTGCTGAATTCTGTCTTTAAGATACGACAGTAACCATTTAAGTGCTTTACCTGAAACACCAAACGAATATTCTAATCTCTTTTGAAGGATGGAATGGTCAACCACATCAAACGCTGCTGACAGATCCAACATAACCAAAACAACACAGCGGTTTTTATCAAGAGCACATGAAATGTCATGATGTACACAGAGTAACGCCGTCTCCGTCGAATGGCCCGCACGATAAGCAGACTGCAAACTGTTAAGAAAAGCGTTAAATGTCATATGGTGATCTAAGCGACTTTCGGCGACTTTTTCAAGAACTTTTGAAATAAATGGAAGTTTCGACACAGGGCAATAGTTTTTGAATACGTATTTATCGAGCCCAAGTTTCTTAAGAATAGGCCGAACAACTGCTTCTTTAAAGGATGTTGGTACAACGGCTGTTGATATTGATGTATTTATAATTGCCGTTATGATGGTAGCGACACTATCTAAGCAGTTTTTCAACGGTGCTGTAGGAAAAGGATCTAGTTCACAAGCCTTGCATGGAGCTTTAAGGATAATTTTTCGAACTTCTTCAATAGTTGCCGGGGTGAATTCAGTCAATAAACTGCCTTCGAAACGCAGGTCGGCACACAAAGAATCAACGTTATCAATATCTTCGCATGCGATGCGTAGATTGCTTTTGATAATTTCAATTTTGTCAAGAAAGAAACTTCCAAAACGGTTTGACAATTCAAATTCACTTTTATGCGATGGCAGGGCACTCTCTTTAGTGTTTCCTAAAAGATTGTTCGTGAGCTTGAACAATTTCTTGTGATCATTTCCAATTTTGCTGGAGTAACAATCAATACAGTTATTGAATGGATCCGAGGACAACAGCTGATGTCCGAGGATCCAGTCTATAACTGTTTTGTTATATCTTTGTCGATCAGAATTGATCACTTAACGCGATCAGCTAATAGAAATTTAGCTACTGTTGACCGGGGGCAGCAGTTCTAGAACTGCTTTTAAAAATTATTACTTTTCCAAAACAGTTAAATTATTAATGCTTTTTGTGATAACTTTTCATAGGAAGATTTTATAAAAGCATAACAATCAAAATTATTAAATAAAACCTCAGGACACTACTAAACTAGATAGGAATTACATAAAATAATAACGATCGCGTCGATTCACAAAAGAAAATTATTTTGTCCCCGTCGATTTACCTGAATTCAGTACAAATGGGGAAAATGATTAGGTCCATGCCAACAATAGTAACATTTTGAAAATTTCTTCAGCCGGAAGTATTGGTCCCGTTGGAAAACCACCATTCATAATTATAAAAATAGACAATAAACCTTTTTTTATCTGTTTACAAAATTTCGAATGACCTGAAAATTGTTGACAACACAACAGCCATGCTTTCTTCAGAAAATCCTGATACTTGGAACAGGTAGTATCGAATCAACTGCGACATAAACCCCGTAGGCAGGGACAGCAGGAATTTTGCCACATAAATAGGAGGAATATAAATGGGAAAGTTGAAGTTATATCATTTGTCGTAAATCTTTTCCCTCTTGGTGAATTTCGAAGAATGGTGGAAAGATGATGTGTATCTTTCCAGCATACATTCCAATATCCGAAAATAATAAAGAGGAAACTTTTTACGACCTCCACACAGCACAAGAGAAAAACATTATAATTGCAATAATATTCAAAAGAAAAAGTAGGTCACTTTGACTATCTTGTCAAATTGAGCGACTACTAATCAAACAAGTTAAGTGTTGATTTTATTTTTAATTTTCTCGCCACAATATGGCTGAAATACTGCCGACGTTAAGCATCAACAATCAATCAATCATTTTTTTTTATTTTTAAGATTAAAAACTGCGGACGTCGTACAACTTTGATCCAAAATAATAATAATTGATGTAGAGACAGTACGTTCAGACATTTCAGTTAAATTACGTAAAAATAAAAAAAGAAAAATATACACTCTCTGACATGGCAGTCACAATTCAGGAATTATGGAACCCTTTCTTTATTAATGAAAAAATGCATCTTATGAAACCCCTGCTCAAAGACATATATTTTTCAAGGAAATGGAGTTTTTTGTCCCTATTGATTTGTATTGTCCTCGGACATTGATACTAAAATATAATCTGCTGGAATGCATTTACGACAAGAACAAAATAAGTCAGCCTATCAGAAATGTACAATAAATATCCAGTGTGTTCAAAAGCCTTTATTTAAACAAAAACTGAATATTGTAAAAGTCAAATCAGCTATT
>JAULBM010017058.1:0-11481 GCA_032357055.1 Geukensia granosissima | reverse complement strand
GTGTGACAAAACGACATCAAAACAAACTATAAAAACCAAATGCACAAGTCCTTTCTTTTAAAAACCGCAACATAGTACAGAGACAATTACAAAAAATACAAGAGACTACAATATATACCGACCTCAAAAAAGAACTCGCTGTTTGTGACAGCTATTTCAAATTTAAATACAGCTGATCACGAATCTGGAACTCTTAAGATCCGAAATCAATCAAAACACGCCCAGTTGGATTTAGTGTAACAATATCAGTAATAGCCACAGAAAGCAAGGCTTGGTGCAAGTGCCAGAAATAAGCAAAAATATCGACTAGAATTAGTTTTGATGTACAATATTGAGAAGACAGTCAAAGTAGATATCAAAGAAGACAATATACAACGATGTTGAAATAATGTTATTAAGATAACCTTAATGTATAAAATTTAGGTTACTGACAAGTCCTAATGGATTATGTTTAAATTTACGAACTTAATGTACCACATTTACATAAAAGTGATGTTCCATATGTTTTCAATTTTCTGCAGGTGCAATCAAATCTTTATATTTATGATGGAACTTTTTAGATGTTTTTACTTATTTATGGCAATGAAGTACTTGACATAAAAATTTGCTGGTGATATAAATATTACGACCATTTAACAGCTCTACATACACGGAAGAAATACGGTATAGAAAATTACCAATGTTAAATAAATATTGGAAATTTAGGTGTGCAGTATAAACATTTCTAGGAGTTACCTCTCATCAGAAGCATTAAAAGCGAAACATAGGAAGTCAAAGATCCAATTATCGCTTAAGAAGCACTAAAATCCAAACAAGGCGAAATGGGAAGCCAAATTCGACAGCAGGGGTAACTACTAAGTGCAAAACTTTTACTTAGCAATTAATACATATACACAGAGTATGAAGAGTGTAAAGGTACGTCCCCATAAAGGAAGGGAAAATGTAAAATGGGGAATGAAAAATCGACTTTCTTGTGGTATACTTTAATTTTAATTTTACCATTTGAAACAGAAACATTTAAATATTAAAAAGGGACAACTGATACTGTCCTTATTAGCCTTATTCAGAGTAAGTTCTTAGAGGTAAATTGTAGGTGAAGGGTTTGATTGATTGATTAAATTGAATGTTGTGTAAAGTCTGCCGGCAAATATTTCATGTATATTCTGGACGAGAACATATCTATAAATAACTGATTTGGAATGAAACCTGCTTTGTAGCATACCAAATTTCTCAATATCTATCGAACATTGTTAATTTTGTATTTTGTACAAGACCGATACACTGATCCGGATATATCACGTTCTGGCTCTCGAAAGCAACAGTTTGCAGAAAAACATGCCTCTTTACAAAGACACATTTTTCTGGGCCTACAAGTCTTTGATCTTAATCCTACCTTCTGCGTGCTTAGCGGGGGAGCAGCAAATAACAGTTTTAATTTCTTTGGTTTAATCCGGTCGCGAATCGAACCCACGATCTTCCGCACTCCAGGCAAGCACGCTAATCATTACAAAACCGAGGCGGTCGTGGCGTATTTGGCTACATACTGCAAAAATACCGTCAAGATAGCGATAAGTATTATTGAATTAATCACAATCCAGTGTTCTTTAACATTCCCTCTTTGGCATCATGCAACACTGAATTGATTCCCGTTCCACAGAACAAGTTGTCTTATCCATTTTCTCGTTACATCACAGGTAAATGTAGCATATTGCCATCCCAGTCTTCTTAATGTACATACACAAATATACGTAATAGACTCGAGAAAATAGACTCAATACAACACAGGCAAGACTTTCCGATTACTTGAACAAACTTATAAATAAAAAGTTATTTACAACACTATGCCAAGATCACTTTAAGAATATTACGTTCTTTGAAAACAACATAGAATCTTTGCTCAATTACTGGTATCAAAACTATTGATAGTCAATATGTTGGTATATTTTTTGTCCTATATACTGTCGATACATTTTTGGAATTCGTTCAATTTCGGGTTTTCCTTTGGTATTAATGCTATTTTTACACTAAATCCAACCGAGCCTGTTTTGATTGATGTCTCAGCTCAAGGGAACCAGGTATATGATGAATTATGTTTAGATTTTGTAGTAGTTGACAGAAAAAGTGAATTATATTTGTTGTTACGCAATGTTTGTTCTTGTAGTATTTGAAATTGTCTGCGTATCGATATTAAAAGTTAAATCTGACGCAGATGTTTTCTGAAGCTTGATTGTTTTGACAAAAACATAGGGGGAGGCTTAAGTGCTAACCGACTAAATACCACCGCCCACAATCATTTATTTGTATGTCCCAGCCAGGAATTTGTTACCTGGTGGATGTCGTTGTTTTTATGCTATAATGTTGCTTGTTTTACATAAATTAAATATAAATATTTTGCCAATTATTAAAATACCATCACATTTCATTTGGGGACCTTTACACCTGGCCTTTTGGTGCTGATAAATGTTTATGTTTGAAGGTCTTCAGGTAACCTGTCGATTTTTTTATTTAATATTTTTGTGATGTTTGTCATATTAAAACAATTATTTCCTTTTTCTATAATTATAAGCTTGTTTCTTGATAAAGCCTTTCTACAAGATAAAGGATGAGCAAAGGAAAACCTACGCTTTTCTGATAACAACTTTGTTTCCCTAAGCATATGGATTAATGCTAACGATTAAGAGTAATGAAACACAAACTCGTGCACATGTTTGAATTATCGTTGTAGAAAAAATCAGACTATAAATTATTGTGTAGCAACGTAAAATTCCATGTAGAATGTAACTAAACGTTAGCGTGCAGTTTTTTACGATATTGCACTAAATGCAATATTGCTCCGAAAAAGCGACGTCATTGATGTTGAAAATTGATGTTTTTATTATTCTAACGGTTTGGCCATACAATAAAAGGGTTATTGCAAAAATTTTGAAAAATATTATCCCTCGTTGAATATTAGTTGAACTCGCAAGCTCGTGCAATATTATATTTTACACTGGACAATATTCACCAATATTCGTGCAATAACCCTATGATATCATCACATTACAGGAATTAAAGCCTCGAGTTTTCAAAATTTACTTTTCAAGTACCAACAAAGGTTAAGTCAATAACAAAAACATACTAATCTAACACAGGATAACGGATTTAATATCATACTTAACATAAGTTTATTAAAATAGGAAATCTAACGACAGACACCTAACCTACTTCTTATTATATAGGAGTTCGTGCGACCGGGGGATACTTACCCTTCCGAGACACCTGATCCCAATCCTGTTTTGTAAAGAAGTTCGTGGATTGCAAGATTTTGTTTCTTTTGTTTACGTTTTGTCTTGTAGTTTGTTTTAAATTTGTCTCGTCTCTTTGGACTATGCACTTTTGATCACTCGTATAGATATTCTACACTGAACTAACGAGAATATAGATCAATTTTAACATGTTTAAGTATCTGCTTAATGAGTAATATCGTATGGAGGGGGCATTCATCAACTTGTGTCTTATTGTTAACTGATCAGGTAAGAGATTTTCCATCTGTTATCTTTGTCTTACAGTTTAAGAAATCAGAAAAATAAAATGAAAGCTATTGACATCAGTAACATGAAAACCAAACCCTATGAAATCCGAGATCAAAACATTGTTAAAGAAGTACTCAAATCCACACAAATTGAAACGGAAAGCCAAATACAAAACCAAGACAACTACTAAGTGCAGTACTTTCCGAAGTCAGTGGTTTCGAATTTAAACAAATGCATCAAAATGACCGTTGAAACATTTCACATCAGACGAGGCATCAACCAGTAGTTTTAAAACACAAATTACAAATGTTTTATAAATATGGTGAATTTTGTTATGCGATATGTACATTTCGAGGAGTAACCTCTCATCAGTAGCATTATATAAGGAATTGATCTGAAATCAATTTCGTAACAAAAACAACCTGGTTTCCTTAACATTTGCAAAGACCATTAAATTTTAGTAACTTTATGGATATTGTTAAGTAGTAGCCGTTTTGCACAAAATGAATCTTTCTATCTCTAAATAAATAATCGACAATGTAACCAATGCGACTTGTGGTTGATAGTACTTTTTGAAAAACATATGTTTGAGTATATTTATTTAAACTACTATTTAGATTAACTATAGTTTAAATGACAACATAATCTTACGTTTGCAATACTTCTTTGATGCCGGGTATGGAGTATAGGCCCTCCATGTTGCTTTTGGTTTGATTTCTCCTTCACAGTATTCACAGTGATTATCGTAAATTGTTGTACACTTTCTGTGGTTACAGTGGTCAATTTTTGGGCAAACTGCATGACATATTGCACAATTTAAATTATTCTTGTTACATATCACAAAAGATAAACATTGTAAAAATGTGAAAAAAAACTTTAAAATATGATACTTATCTTTTTAATTTAAGGCCGGACAGTAACTTGTCGATGAAATAATTGTGATTAAGACTTTGGCGAATATATAGCTGTATCCTTTTTGTATATCATTAGTAATCATTCGACGATTTCTGTTTTTGTAATTAGTGTCAATATGGCGTACGGTCATCATTAAAAATATACTCAATATCTTTAATTTTGTTTCCGCTATTGTTTATATCAATTAGAATCCATTATCATGTCAACAGTACTAACAAATACTTTCTATTTTAATGATATTTTTAATCTCGAGCATACTCAATTGTATTTTTTTACAAGAATTTCCAAATATTTGAATGGTAGGTAGTAAAAATTGATATATCTTACTCCGACAATATGCTCCGTCAGAATAGAAGCCACCATTACATCCAATACATTTGTTAGGTTCGTAACATTCGCCGCCACTGTTACGGTTAATGCTGCCGTCACGTTTTATAATAGCATCATTCTTGTAGGGCAAGTTACATGCTGCATGTCGAATCTTGTCATCACATATTGCTGTTTAAAACCCAATATTGCACATTTAATTATTATTTTTTCTAGTATATACCATTTTTTGTTCAAAATGTAACAAATATAAAAATAGGGGATGTGACATGATTGTCCGTGAGACAGCCACCCACCAAATGACAGTATTATTTAAACTTCTACAGATCCCATTTCGGCCTACAATAATGGACCAGAGTCCATACCATAACGGAAGCTGTAAAAGACCCCGAAATACCTAAATGTGAAACTATACATAAAACACGACAATCGACCTAATCTAATGCAAAAATGGTGAACATATAACAATAAATGCCTAATTAGATTACGAAAACCACTGGACTACAGGTTCCTGGTTTAGGACAGGCACATTAGTATGTGGCGGGGTTAAGCCGGTTGGTGAGCGCTCAACCCTCCCCTAACCTGGGACAGTGATGTCACAAACAAGCAATAAAAACACACTTAAAAAATCGGTTGAAATGGTTCTAACACTTGAGATCGATACTGAAACCAATAACAAAAATAATTAAAACTTAATACAAGATTCAACAAGTTAGCCTGCCAAGTCAGACAGAAATATCTTAGCTTAGTTCGCACTGTTTTATGTTTTATTTAATTTGGTTAATAATTTATCATTTGTATAATTCGATTACCAACATTTTGACCTCAAACATTGCTGACGAACTTTCAATCAAATAATTGGCAAAACAAAACATCAAATTTAATCTGGTAATATGTAATAATTTTATTTCTATGACTTGCTGTTTGCCACTTGTGGTAAACTCTTCGTCTGGTTAAATCCTGGGGTTGGGGCATTCTTACAAGTACTTCAGTTACCAGACATTTTGTTCTGGCATGATTCATTACATATATGCCTATACATTTGCCGTGCAAACTTTGCCACTAATTAACAGAATTTTTTAGGCTTTTCCTTTTAATGCAAATGAATTTCCCTCTGCCAACCTAGTTTCGACTGTTTGTTTTATTTTTTTACGATTTTGATGTGTGTGCACACCAGTTTGTCACTGTATTTTTAAATGATTTCCAATATTTTGATCTTTAGAACTGGGTTGTCATTCAAAAAATTGCAGTGCATCAAATTTAATTTGGTATTTGGTGATACATTTATTATATTTTATTCTCAAGTTATTTTCAAAGTAATAAATTATTTGGAAGTGCGAATCCAATAGTTTCGGAAATAAATGATCTAAGGCCGCTCCAAATTTATTTCTAGTTCTTTGATAAATATAGGTGCGAGCGAGCGAAATTTTATTCTTGAAGTCGCAAAATATTGGAGCGCAACCTTAAAAATTGATGCCAAAAACAACAGTTTATTTTTTTCCTTCAATTCGTATTTTTTTAGGAGTGAGCGAGCAATTTTTTTATTTTTATATCTAAGAATAACAGTAAAAATTTCTAAAAGGTAAGATGAAAATGGAGCGAGAAACGTTTTTTGAAATTTTGAACCAATAATATTATAAGCAATCGAATCCGAAGATTTATTAATTTATTTGTAGCCTAATCAACAATTATAGGGTAAAATGGAACGTCAATACCAGGATACCAAATATAAAAACACAGCCAATGCCAAGCGAAAGAATTTTTCCTTGTCCTCCGATTTCAGCTCTTGACTGGGGTTAAAATGTATATGTTTGAAGAAAGTATAATTATGTTATATATGAACATTTAAGATAACAATAATTTAAGTAGCACAAACAATATATCCTTTTTCTGTGTCTTTGTACCTTTAAGGAGTACTTACCAAATATACATCCAGGTTCTGTGTTATCATTTGACCACCCAGTCTCACAATACAGACTTTGTTGTCTTACTTGTCTGAATTTAATCAACATATAAAATTAAGTGGAAATAAAAATAAATTTACACATTTTGCGCTTGTTGTCCCCTTTTTACATGTGTTTGTTGTTTAAGCGTTAGTTGTTTAACATTGTAAACTTATTTTGCCGATATTTGTTACATTTCAATATTGTCATATTTTAGTTTTGGGCCTTTTACAGCTTGCCATAGGGTGTCGATATGTGTCCATTATCAAAGTCCTTAGTGTGACCTGTAAATGGTTGTAATTTTTACTTTTAAGATAGCTGTTTAATAGACAATAACACTTCATCTACTGTTTTTATATTTTCCACACCTTGGTCCATGTTATCTCGGAAAAAGACAGAATACTCATTTAAATGACGAATTAAACGACAAACATCACATTAAAATTGGTTGAAAAATTAGAGATTATTTGTGTAATTTTTCATACAAAATCTTATATAAAATCAATCAATCAAACTCGGGTGAGTAATGAAAATAATAAAAATAAAAATAAAAATGAAAACTTGACCATTTTGCAACCATACATGTCAATGACCCTTAATAGCGTATGTACAATGTATATGTAGCTTGTTAAGTTGACTTTTAAAACATAAAAAATAATGCTAAATACACCTATGACGCTTCTGATTATTACCTTCATACCAAATTGGCAATTAACGATTATTTCTAATTGCAAGCTAGTAGTCTGATATCCGAAATTGAAAATAAACATTGAAAAAGACAAAAGTGTTATTTTAGAGATAAATAATAAATGTATTTTCCAGTAGATGATTTCTGTACTTGCCTGTATCTAGTGCAGCGACCCCATTTCCAAAATTTACACTTTTCATGGTATGTTTCTTTAATGTACCATTCATCTATCATAACATGAGGTCTGCAATTAATGTAAATTGTATATTCTTTAATAGAATAATGGAAGATATATTACATTGAATCTTGGGAAGCTTTATTCTATATGCAATCACGCTGAACCATCTGAACGTATGAAAATGAAAAGATATGGGGTTAATGTTAGAGAAACTGCACGCCTTGTAAAAAGCTCTAAATCGCCAAAAATAAAATATTGTGTATGAGAAAAAATACTGCTCTTATCTGAAAAATATCAAAAATGCACATGTAACAAGACATTAAACACAAAAACAAACCTATGACCACAATCCCTGACTTGTGACAGGCACACGAGACATGTGGTGGTGTTAAAACAGTAAAGTGGGCGCGGAACCCTCCCCCAACGAGTGGTCGAAGGAAAAAAACAAAGACAAAAAAGGAGCAACCGACTAACCTTAAAAATCAAACAGAAAGTCACCCAATTCGACTAGAGAGTATCTTAATTACAATAAATATACTTAACACAAATACATGCAAAAATAAAATGCTCGCAGTTACTGAAAGTAAAAAGATAAAACGTCAGGCATCGCAACATGAGATGTCATCAAACAGAGTATGTCTTATGATTGAATACTGTGTTATCAATAAACGTGAAGAAAGGATGCAATGCCAAATATATATAATTATTTGTGTAAAGATGAGAGCAGTTTATTAATATTTGTATCAACAACAACAAGTTTTAATGTCTTGACTACAATGTCGAACTTGTACCCCTTGTTAATAAGTTTCTTTAAAGAAAAGGTGAGATTCAAGGGGTCGATTTCAAATTTGTAAGCTTTATATGTAATGTTTCCATAGAACATAAAATGTGATATCCCTTTTCGTATCAAAAATCTACATTTGCAGCCATATTTTTGTATCAAGTCTTTGTTACGGTTATAGAATTTTGTAAAGTCTTGAGAAGCTTGTAATATATGTATCCTTGCTGCAAATCTTTACCAGTAGGATGTAGATTGCGATTATTATATTCAGAAACACGGGCAACTCGAACTAATTGTGAAATGTAAACCCCATACGAAGGAGCTAAAGTCACGTCCCCATCAAGAAAGGGAAAGTTAACTTTGGAAAACAAAAAAATCGTCCCTTTTATCAAAAAGTTTAGTGCATAAATAAACCTGTTCAATTTTTAAATCCAAATCTAGAGAGGGAGTATGCTATTTACTGATAAGTTCTTTACGATGAACTTCTTTCTTGAAGCTCAAATATCATCCAAATATCTAAAGTTATCAGTAAACTTATCAATTAAATCTTGTTTTGAAGGGTCTTTCTGTTTTGTTGGTTATAAACTGTGATTGATAACAATATGAACAAAACTCAGCAATAAGAGGAGCGCAGTTTGTTACCACAGGTATGCACAACTGTCGATAAACCGTTTCCCAAATATTATCAAGAAGAAAAGAAATTCGACCGCAGCTATCACGTCAGACGATATCCAACAAGTATATTTGTTATAAAATTTTTCAATAAAAAGGATACAATCATCGGTCACTTTTTGTCTTCTTTTGGAATTTCAACCAAGAAGGAAGATTTTGATCTTCTTTAACTTTACTGGATTCCAAAGCTTCATAAGTGTCCTTTTAATCAATGTTTCATTTCGGGGTCTGTCAAATGCTGCACAAAATCTCTTTTCAAGTTATGACAGTTATTTTATCAGCAGTAAAAACGATCTCCGCAGTTAATGTGAAACAAGCCATTCTTGAGGTGGCATGAATCAAATGTGGATTCTAAAAAAATCCAAAGAACTGTAAGAATGTCTCAAATCAAAATCACTTTCTTCTTGTAATAGCATTAAAACATTTGATTTTTTCCACCCTGTGTACTATTATTCCACATTCAGAACTCAAAGAAAAATTAATAGCTTTAGTTTACCTATATTTTGTTAAAAATATGGCAAACGCAGAACCAATTTTGGTTCTAGGGAGGGACAAAACTTATTTTGTTATTAACCACACTGATTCTATCAAAATTTACTTTGAAGATGATATTTGCGGAATCAATTACTTGATTGACAACATTTTTGTAATGTTTGGCGGACGTGTGTTTCAATGGACTGTAAGCATCCAATGGGGACCAACTGTGCACCCCTTCTCGCCGATTTATTCCTTTATTTGTATGAATTCATACAGAGCCTACTGCAGAGAAAAGACAAAAAGTTGGCTCAACCCTTTAGTTTCACGTTTCCGTTATATACATGGTGTCCTTTCACTAAAGAACTGTAAATTTCGTGACTATGTTGACATTATATATCCTATTGATTTTGAAATCAAACAGAAATAGAAAGGTCTGCTTCATACTTAGACTTACATCCAGAAATTGACAGGGCGGGTTAACAAAACTTTACAACTTGAGAGATAGCTTCGATATTTCCATTGTAAACTTTTCGTTCATGTCTAGCAACATTCCAGCCGCACCTTCATAAGAAGTGTTTATTTCTCAGTTCATATGCTACCTCAGGGCTTGTGCTTCCTATCAGGATCTCATTGACATATGATTGTAGCTGACAAAAAGCTGCTGACCCAGGGGTTTCTCAGGTACAAAATGCTCAATCGCCGTCACGATTTGGTTTACCGATGCGAAATATCCATTTCACAAATGGCAATGGATATCTTCCTACTATCGTGACCTCAAATTCGTTCCTATACCAGTTACTAACACCGATATTGACCATACACCGGCGTTGTCAACTGAGTAACACGACGGGTGCCATTGGTGAAGCAGGAGTTGCTTACCCTTCCGGAGCAAATGAACTCACCATGGCTTTTGTCGAGTTCGTGTTACTCTAGCTTTAGTTTTCAGTGGAGTGTTGTGTGTGCTATGTTTGTCTTTCGATTAATTTTATTGGCCATTGTCTTTTCTGTCTTCTTATTTAACGATGTCTGTCTTACCCTTTGGTATCTTCAAATTCCTTTTTATATTTATTGAAGTATATGTAAGAACAATTAGATTATTTGAATGACCAATTGATTAAATATGAAAACTTTTCCTTAATAAGCTTGCGTGGTAAAGTAGTATAGAGAGTAACAAAAATCATAACCGTCTATTGCAAAACCGCAACATTTGTATATATAATTTAATAAGGGTAGCTGTAAGCTGAAGAAAAGCTATGTTCTTTTTGACATTTTTATTATTAATTCACTTTATATATATTTTTGCCTGCAAAAATGAAAAATACAATCTACACGCAACAATACATCATGTACTGTGCTCCATCTCTAGATACGCTGACGTGGAAAGGCATCACGCGGTCACCGAAAGCTATATTTTTATATAACCTAGGTGGCCGAGTGGTCTATGGCGCTGGACTATGAAGCGAAATTACTAAGGAATATACACCTATATTTATTTTTTCGTGTTTCGCTAATTCTGTTACAACTTTAACACCGTCAAGCAGATTGTTAAAAACTGATTTCTACGCGCAAAAAATATTAGCACAAGCGGTTTAGAAAACTTAGACTTTTTTAATTAATAGCTGAATTTTGGAAAAGAACTAGAAGATTTATTCGTAATTGTCGCCGATCTGTGTATCTACTTCAACATCGTATGCAGTCTGTCTGTCACAACACTGTTCAAGGGTAAGGGGAGGGTTGGGCTCTCACAAACATGTTTGACTTCACCACATACTTTATGCGGCTATCGCAAGCCTGTAACGTGTGGTAAAGGGAATGTAGTTTTTATGTTTAAGTTTTACCTATATGGGGATAGTTGTAACATTTTAATATCATCACAATTTTGGGATTTTTCACAGCTTGTCGTAGAGCTTGGGCATCAGTCCATTATGAATGATGACCTAAGCACACCTTGTTGATGTTTGTGATTTATACGTTTTGGACTGTTATAA
>JAULBM010017047.1:0-11481 GCA_032357055.1 Geukensia granosissima | reverse complement strand
CACAAGCTATCCATATACAAGATTTTATAATGATATCACAACTCCTTCTTGAAAAACTTCCTTAAACCTTTTGGGACAGACATACGGACGGACGGACGCACAGACCGAAGAACTATATGCCCGGCCTGCCTTGCAGGCGGGGCACAAAAACAAATCAGAGGTAAATTAACATGAGCTACCTCTCTTAGGTTGAAACAGAAAATGGTACCAGTGTAGGTTAAAATAGTGAAACAGTAAATAAAACAGCCAACAGGTAAATAAACATGAGCTACCTCTTTCAGTGTAGGTTCAAACAGTTCCTTTCCGTGCCCTGTCATTCCAGATTTCTCCGGCATCAGATCCATCAACTGACTGTGTTGTCTATCAGCCATACATAATAAAGTTGACATCTCTTGTCGTGTCAAAGCTGCTTCTTTAATGCCTATAAATAATAAAATCTGAGCTTAACAACTAGATTTCTTTTAAAAGTACCTCTGCATATCAAAATTTACCACATTTATTCAACATAACATAGTTCAACAGATATTTGGAGAAAAAAACCAGGTCTTACATTCCCTTTAATCTTTAAAATTTGAACTGTAATACCACAGTATCAATTTAATAAAACTAGATATGATCGCACAAAAACATCACGAAGATATTTCAATCAAACATTTGTACTTGATAGATCTTTGTGCAAAGTTTGGTTGTGATGTTTTTGTGCGATCTATATTAAAATTGACAAAATAGTATCTCATTAATATCTTGGTATTTTCACATTTAAAGCATTTTCTAGGTGTCATGTGACCATTGTAGAACTAATAATAATAAAAATTCTGTTGGGTTTTTTTTTATGGACATTATTCAATACAAAAAATATAAGATAATAGATATTAGCCAATTTTAATTTTTTAACCAAATTATTGGGCCAAAAATTGGCCTTAATGACCCTCATCCTTTCTCTTGGAGTTCTTAACCTGTCAATATGTCAAGTTTGAAGTATTCTAATTCATGTTACAAATATATGAGACATAGTTTTCATTTGAGTTTTGGATCTTAAAGATTAAAACATTTCGAACCAAAATTTGAATAAAAAAATATTAATGAACGAAAATGAGGATTTGTCCATTTTGGGTGTTCTTCAATTATTTTTGAATGATGCTGAACAGTTTCAAATATTTGCATTTGTAAAATTTATGCATTTAATTAAAATTTGTTTTGTTTGTTTGTTTGATTGAGGTTTATCACCACTTTCAACAATATTTCGGTCAGATCACAACAGTCAGTTTTACTGGTAGCGGAGGCCGGAGTACCCATAGCGAACCACTCACCTTGGGCATGTAACTAACAAACCTTATCACCTGGATGCAAGTTAAACTCAATCTGCCTTTGTATGGTACAAGGTCAGGCCCCAATTAAAATTTGTATATTTTATACAAAATCATACCTAAATATGTCCTGATTCCCAGTAATGTACTGAAGTACGTCAACACGGCATCAACCATGGCTACTTCCTGTTCTGGTTCCAGTTTGACATTCATAGGTGGAGGAGATGTAGAGTATGACAACCAGTTATCTATGTGGAATCTGAAATTATCATGCATAATAATGGTGTAAATGTCGATTGAACTATTGTCATACTGCTCATTTTTTACCTGAACATGCACCCTAACAGCATGACGAAAAATATTTGACAGTTTACCAGTATGGCGTAAGAGCAAGATATTCAATATATCAAATGATATAAAATTTTAAAAAGTGAATGAAGATATTTATATGAAATAATGTAATTTTTCTCATAAGGCAGTTAAATACACAATCAATAACTCTGTCTAATTTTCTCCTGTGAATCAGTATTGAAAAGTTTAATGTGAATATAAAACTATACATATAGCATCACTAAAATAACTTGTTAAAAAAATGCAGTCTTTTTCTAATCAGAAGATAGCTCAAAATTGAATTTACCTTTCAAGTACAGTCTTAACAAAATAGTCTGGATCCAGTTTACATGCACACACCTGTAAATAAAGATGGATCTGGTGGTTTATAACAGATTTCCCACTGATTCTACAACTATCAAATAATGTTCACACAAATGAATGTATATAATACTACAGAAAAATATGACAATATAAAAGTAGGAGATATGGCATGATTGTCCATGAGACAGCCACCCACCAAACAACACCAAGAAATTAAAACTTCTACAGGTCCAATTATGGTATTCAATAAAGCACAAGAGTCCATACCATAACGAAAGCTGTAAAAGGCCCCTAAAACACAAACGGTGACATGTTGTTACCAGAAATTTTCAAAGGGGGTTCAAGCATCTTAGGAAGCAATGTTCAAGATCAAGGGTCTGGCAAAATTATACAATCTAGTTATTTACAGGCATGGTTTTTGCATTTCAATAAGTCCAGTTTTTTTCACTTTAATAGTCAGACTTCAATCTTTGAGCTTAATAGTGCTTATTGGTTTTCAAGGTGGAGATTGTCTGAACCCCTATGGCTATGGGTATGGGTGAAACTATTCATAAAACATGGTTATCAACCAAATGAATTGAATGTTGTTCAAAGGAAGAAACAACATGAATTAACTTCTTTTTCAAATTTGAGATGATTAACAAAATTTAAATAACAAGCATGCTGGACAGCTCTGACAAAATGATACTGGGGTTATCCTGTAAAAGTGTTGTCTAATAAATGAATATCAATCAATCATTATTTCCTGAACAATTTTATACCTGCATCAGGTAAAGATCAGCATCCACCATGGAGTAACAGAAGTGACATTGAATGTAGGTCATAGCTTGACCTTTGATCTGTAACCCATTCCTGACCCACATCTGACTGTAAATTTCAGCTATTCCAATCTAAAACAGGGAAAGAACAGTTTAAAAATAGCATCAATTTTCCTTCAACCTTACACAATTACAGAGTAATAAGATACATGTTGTTAAGGATTTTTTTATTCCAATTTTCCTAAAAAAATAAACATTTTTCAATAGTTATTTAATTTAATTTTATCTTTTTATTGTAACAAAATAACCAGAAAAAATGATAGGTTACCTCTCATTTAAATATTTACTTGGTTCTTGCATGTGGTCTATGTTTCCTGGTACAAAATATTGTCAAAATTGCACAAATTGGCCAATTCTTTGCAAAAAGTCATATATGCCCCATGTTCTCCACTCAAAATCTCAAAAACCTAGCATTCATATCCCAAAAATCACCCTGTTGTCACCGATTATGCATCTCAGAAATATTTGAAGAACAAAATTGTGGAAATTTAAAAAAGTTTAATTTTAAGGCCAAATAAGGTCATTATCCCACTTACTCCTTTGGCGAGAAAACCAATTTCTCTTTATTTTTTATTGGTGTTGTATTAAAAGGTTCGGGCTATCAAAATTCAAGGTGTACAAATAATTAATTTCAAATATTTCCTCAAAGTCTTCATGAGATGTGTTTTGAGAAATAATCAAATGAAAATTTGGGATTAGCTGGCGAAAAAGTTTCAATGCTTTAAAATGGATATAAGAGAACATCATTAACCTGTTTGTTTGCTAAATTAAATTCTACTGCAATACAGAATTAGTGTTTCTATTGGGTGTCAACCTGCAAAGCCTGACTATGTTTTGAAATTTTTGAAAATCAAATGTTTTAAGCCTTTTTGAAGAAGTTGCAAACTGGATTGCATTTTAAAGTTCCAGATATCAGCTTCCACACTGCTTGTAAAAATAAATTCGCAGCAGTAAAATCAGATTAAATGTTGGCAAATGTTTGAAAAAATACCAGCTTTTTCATAAATCATACAATTTTTTCCAAGCATATGATCCTACCTGTATTTGCAATGGGTGTATTAACAAGGTCTTTAACATCTTCTCTGACAGGGGGATATCTTTGAGGTGAAGGCCCTGAAACTGTATCCCCTGTATCATAAAACAGGCCAAGTAACGGTGGAGGGGTAAATGGAATGTCAACTGGTAGGGGTTAGGCTGAAACAAAAAATATATTTTTTAAGTATCATAACATTTTTAAAATAAAGTGTTATTCATGCAGTTAAATTGACTGTGTGTGCAAACACGATTAAATTATCTTTAAACAATATCACAGAATGTATGGTATTTTTATTAAGAGCTATTATCCACTCTTTTTAATATCCATCTTATGTAAATGTAGAAATGACTGAATTAAGTTTAAACTAGGCAAATTCTAATTGACTTATTTGCAGTACAATAGTCACATGTAGGTGTATAAACAAACCAATGTCATAACACAAAAGCAAAACCTTCAATCCTGTCGTGTTCCTTTCTCCTTTTTCAAATAAGTAGTAGATGTACTGTTTCAACATTTTTAACAACTGTTATACTTTCACAACATATGGCCTAGATATATGTATGTGAGAGTTAACCTGTTTTAATTTATAAAGTTTTACTATAAATTAATAGTATTTTCAGAAGTTTTGAATCTTTTCTGATTTTATTATCTACATTCTTCTAGAAAAATTAGGGTATTTTAAATACTGTTTTAATAGGGTGGTAAATAATAGTTGGAATATCTTAAGTTTCAGCACAAGAAACTTGTTTAAGCCCACAATACTTTGTACATACGGAGAGTCAGGCTATGAAACCAAATTTCATTTCACTTATACCTGTCTTTGTAATGTTTTCCCTGTCTCAGTTGATTGGTAAATAATGCTGTGGTGTTCAGAAATTCAGCAACTTATATTATCTTTTTTTTATTAATACCTTAATAGAATCTTTACAATTGATGGCATCGTACCAGTCCTGAAGTGTGTTCAGACAGGTCTTTATCATAGTCCTAGTTAATTCTGCCGTTTCCTACAAAATAATTTCATATAACTCTTAAATTTGATTCTTCTAATGAAAACAATAATATTCTTAAAAATACCCTGTTTGTTCCAGAACCTTGACAGATTTACCAGTAACCAAGGATTTCTTACCAGAGGTTCCAACTCAAATAATCCCACACTACTTATTTCATGATACAAAAGTAAAACACATTCTCTTATAATTTTTGGTGTTTTTTTTTTCTATTTCTTACATGAATGGGTTTTTGGAGCAATTGCCAAGACATACATTTATCATTAAGTGATAAAGCAAATACTTGTATTTGGTTGGCCTATCCTATGATTAGATAAATTTTCAGGGCATTTCTATAGGCTGAACTGGTTAAGTCCTATTTTGTGACATCATCATTCACTTGTTAGGTAATGTTGATTTGAACTTGTTGTATAGCAGCCTGTAACGTCACTGACAAATGAATATTTACATTTCGCTCTGTGTGTACATTCTGACAACAAATAGGCCATACAAGATAAAACTTATCATAAGATAAACAGGTTTCACAACTTGTGGGAGCTGTATATCCCTTATCAACTCTTTTTATTTAATTTCGAAATAATAACAAACTTGATATGGGCTCATTTATTACTTATTTTGAAATTAAATAACTTGAGTTAATAAATACAGTCCCACTCAATGTGAAACCTATTTATATAGAGAATCTTACATTGTTAGCAATTAATAATCATATTTTTTACATTTGTGATTGTTAAACATTCAATTTCAAGCCTTGGGAGAAATTTGAAGGTTTAACTATCGGGATGGTGAAATATGATTATCAAAGTTTTAACAATCTAAGATTTTGTTCCTCTAATTCTTCAATGATATAATTTTGCCATTTGATGTTAAAATATGGTCTAAAAACGCCAGCTGAATAGTGATGTCCTAAATCAAAATCCTGCTCAATTGCACTGGGCATTGATATCAGTGCACATGGATTGATAATCACTTTTTTTAAAATTGGTCGTTATGACATGAAAAAGGCATAACAATTAGAGAAATAAATTTAATCATGACTGATGCCAAAATGGTACCAAGGACAGTAAGACCTTTAAAAAATTTCCTTGGGGATAAAAAAAAACCAAACTGGTAATGAATGCCATCTTAAAACTCTTCCAGAGACTACTGTGCAGAAACCAATTATACCATAGATCATTTCGTTTGGCTTAACAGTTTAGAAAAGAAGGACAAGCTTTTGTACATCTCATTATATTTCATGTAAAAAAGAAAGAATATGGAATTTATGCTGAAAAAAACCAAACAATACACAACTCACATACATTTATAAAATATATTCAAAGCCAAATTTAATAGCGTGTAAATAACTTTGGATTTATTTTCAACAGAAATGCTAGGGGCCAAAAATAGGAAGATCGGTCAAACTTAATGAATTTCTAGTTACAATCATGGACCAAATGATATATACAGTTCATAAGGTGATGAATCCAGATAAGTCAAATATAAAGTTTACAAAATACATTGTATTATTTATAAAGTGCCTTCCTTTAATACATAAATATCTGTTTTTGTCCTGGAATAGTCTTTATAAAAAAAAATTGTTAAGGAAAATGAAAAGATATCATATAGGGTAAAAGTTAGAGATTTATTCCAGGATCCATACTATAAAAGTAGTAATATTCGTGGTGTATTAATTTTCACTATCTTGGTTGTCTTTAATTTTTCCACGAAAATATGTACATGCGAAATGCCAAAATTTACCTAAACATTTCATAGAAATAAGCGGTATTCACAAAAAATAGAACCCACAATAAATCTGTGAAAATTGGAATCCACGAATACTTATTCCTTACCAGTATATGATAATCAAATGCATGTTATGTAACCACTTCTTGTCAAGCGATCTAACAGTAAACAAACCTTTGTTTTACAATGTGATATGAGTGACCACATAGGAGATGAAGCCATTTCTAGTTCTGCAGAAAATGCTGCATAGTAAGTCTCTGATTCAAACTCAACATGTTGACTCAGTTCCCTGTTGTTCAAGTTCATCCCTTGTAGGTAGCTCAACAGGTCTAACCACATGGTTACCAGTCTAGTGTCCGACAGGAACTTGCTAGTTATTGTTTTATGTGACAGCAGGTTAATAAGGTCACTAACGATTGGCCAGTAGCAGTGCTCCTTCATTGCCAAGTTGGCACAATCTACTACCATGTGAAAATTAGACGGAGTATCTGCAAAAAAATTAAATTTATTAAATCAAAACATTATATATTTATATTGTAAATTCCTAAAATAAATAACCATGTAGCAAATTTTTTACAAATGTAGTTCTAGTTTTGACTGCAATGTTTCAGTCCCTATCGTAACTGATGAAGGTTAACCCAGAAAAGCATTTTGTACGCAGATGAATTTGTTAATAACCTAAATATGGAATAAGTTGCCATCGCTCTGGCATATATTCCATATCCTTTATTTCTATAATTTCATTTGTACGTCATTTTTACTTAATATGTGAGGGAACCAAGCCCCCCTCCCCCCACTAAAAAAATATACCTTATCTAATTTAAATGCCTATTTCAAATAAACACAAATAATGTTGAATTTGATTACTGAATAAAAAGAAATCTTCTTATTTATAGATTCATTTTATTCCAATGATTATAACCAATTTAATTTATTTAAACAAAAAAGGTGAAACAATACCTGCAGAGTTTAGTGTCTTCAGAATTCCTGGGTGGAAATTAGCTGGTATGCATGGTTGTTTTAAAAAAACTCTATGTTAACATATCAATAATATAACACTAACACTTCAGTAATTGCTACTGTCAGGTTTTTATTGACCAATATGTTTTGTTGCCTAGGGCACCGTCATCAGGTACAAAAATTAATTTTAATCTACCTGATGTAAAAAATCGGTTATGGTAAACATGGCTGATGTCAGAGAGTTTGTTGTCGAAAGTAGAAAGAAAAGTATAGATACTAAACAAAGATAAAAATAGAATGTGATGCTATTTTAGTCAGTATTGAGAGATAGTCAACTGTCTCTCACAAAAATATTTTTATATTAACAGATTTGGCCTGATACAAAGTTGGCGGTATAATGTAAAGCAGACTTAGACTATTCTCACCTTGCAGGGAACTCTCTGTAAGGATACTCTCCAACATATTAGTCAGACAGACAATCAGTATATATAACAAGTTATACTCCTCTACCATCTTCTTTGCCAGGATCTCGTTACTGAACAACTGTACACTAATATGGACCACACGGTTTGATATCGCTGACCTTTCTAAACCATTTATCAACACCAAAGTCATTCTACTGTAGTGCTTGATAAAGGCTCTGGTAAAAGCTTCCTGAAAAGCAATATTCAGATTCATTGAGAAACAACAAGATTTAAAACTGGTTACCTAGCTGGCTACAACAAGTGTTGAACAAATATAAATGAAAATCTATACCAACATACTGTACTTCAGGTAAAAAGTTTAGGAACTCACAATATATTACTATGGTTTCTTATTCCAAGTATTACTGAAACTACTAATTCTTCACTCAAAGCAATAACTCTAGGAAACAAAAATTTTCATAAAAATTATTCATGATTCTGAAATCAGGAATATTTCTTTGGTAAATTATTAAGTCTACACAGATAACTACAGTAATAAAAATTTCAAAATCATATTTAACATTGGTAAGTGAATTTTTTCTTAAGGTTATACAATCCATTTGATGTTTACATCTTACTTTGTAATGATCATCTGGTAGGAGGCTTAGAAGTAATGTTACAATTTTCTGTGGAAACTCGTACTGCACCATCCAAAACGTCAACTCATCAAGTAATGTTTTATGTTCTAATGTCTGGGATAACCCTGGCATATCTAAAAATAGAATTCATATTACAGTAACACCTAGAATGTGTCTTGTGTTCTAATGCCTGGGTAAACCCTGACATGTCTAAATAGAATTCATATTACAGTAACACCTAGAATGTTATCTCCAAGTAATGTCTTGTGTTCTTATGCCTGGGTAAACCCTTACATGTCTAAAAATAGAATTCATATTACAGTAACACCTAGAATGTCATCTCCAAGTAATGTCTTGTGTTCTAATGCCTGGGTAAACCCTGAGATATCTAAAAATAGAATTCATATTACTGTAACACCTAGAATGTCATCACCAAGTTATGTCTTGTGTTCTAATGCCTGGGTAAACCCTTACATGTCTAAAAATATAATTCATATTACTGCAACACCTAAAATGTCATCACCAAGTAATGGGTTGTGTTCTTATGCTTGGGTTAATCCTGACATGTCTAAAAATAGAATTCATATTACTGTAACACCTAGAATGTCATCACCAAGTAATGTCTTGTGTTCTAATGCCTGGGTTAACCCTGACATATCTAAAAATAGAACTAATAATACACTAAAACCGGCAAACCTGCAATTTTATGCTATAAGATATAAACATTTTTAATTCTGGCTATTACTGGGAAATATGCTTTAAACTTTAAACATTCTAAGTACTGAAAAATCAATAATTTTAGATTTCTTTTTGAAATATATATATCCTGCCTTAGTGGTTGAACGAAAAATTCCAAAGTTTAAAATTTGTGTATTTTAAAAATATAAATTTTAAAATATAAAATTGACCCAATCATTTTGTGAAGAATTTCAACATTAGACAATCATAACTTAAGAAAAGGCATGTCATGAAATGGGATTGTTAAGGATGTTCGCTACTCTGTATAAAAATAACAAGGTTTTCAAAAGATTATGATAGTGTTTAAGACCTTTTATAGTGGAAAAAATGATAGGTCTGTGTGCTCATTTATGAGATGTATGCAATTTGGCAGGAAAATGGTTTCTCTGGATCTTTCATAGGTATTGGCTTTGTGTATTCTCATTATCAAAGCCCAGGAAGAAATAACAAGAATTTTATTAAAATTAATGAAATGACATGTTAACATAGCTTAAATGGAAATATGAAAAGAAAAGTGGGTGTCGCATGGAAGAAATTATTAATTTGAGCTTTCATGAACTAAGGACAAACAAAGTTTTCAGCTAGACTAGATAGAATTTCATATTTTGTCGATTCTAAGTTTTAAAAATTTTTGTGAGTCCTGGTTAAAATACTTTAATACAAAGGGGACTCATTAAGAAAGTGAAATATTGAAACTAAAACCTTTAAAATCCATTCAGTGTCACAAAAAATATTGTAATCAATGTGTGAATTTTAGTTTTAAAAAATTCACACATTGATTCTAAATCGCAACTTTTATTTGTATCAGGAAGTCATCATCTTATTCATAGACAAAAATGTTTTACATTCCAAATGGTAACTTTGCTCAAGTAAAATGTATATAGAAAAAATGTGTCCATGGGACATAGATGCCCTGCTCTTCCAAACAGGAAGTAGAAATGTGATGAGACACAGTACAAATCACCCTGACTATGCTTCAGACAAAAAAATTTATGCAACCATCACCTGAATGGGGGCATCAAAATATACAAAAAGAGATGAAGAAAATCACTTTGCATTTGGCAGAAAAATAAACTTAAAAAACAAAGAAGAACCTTCAGAACAGTTTCTATGATTAGTTAATTAATCACAGAATATTATTCTGGAGTATACAAGTAAACATTTTCACAAAGGAAATTTGCCTGCCTTTTTTGTTGTATAATCTTGTGTCAAAAATAGAAAAATATATGCAAGTCAAACACAACTAAATGGAGAGCAAATATACAGATATTTTTATAACAACTCACACAGGATTATCAAAATATTTTTCAAGCAGAGTTCCACAAACTTATTCAGAATTCTTGATATTTTGTATAAAAATGTAAAATGTATTATAAAATAAGGGAACAGAGAAGGATGTATCATTACTCATAAAATAACGGCAACCAAGGCAGGGAGAATATTAATAAGTTGAAAATTGGGGGGAAAACAAATGATTAACAATTCTGGAATTGATTTCCATGCTATTATACTTTACCACCAAAACGAAACACTGAAATTGTAAATCAGAATTTTGACTGATTTAATAACTGACAGGGTAAACAAATACAGTTTCTGGGCTTTAAAGATACTGTCAAACCTGGTCAAAGATGTCATAGTTACAATTTTTCAGGTCAAATGCTATAAAAAGTATTTTGTCTCTGGATAACTGATGAGTAAAAAAAAGCTGATATCTTTACAATTTACTGGAAGTGGTTGCCCAATGAAAACACAGTTCTTTAAGATCTGATGAATTGTGAAACTAAATGACATTTGGGAATTCTAATCAAATTTGGTTGACAGCTTTTTGTTATGGTCTGTATTGTAATTAAATTGAAATTGTGGGTGGGTGTTACTGGAACAAATTGTGCTTCAGAGGTGGAACACCTTTGGGACATATCCATCTTTGGGTGAATAAATATCTTTTGCAATTACAAATTTTAAGATTGCTAATATTTCATTCAAAGTAAAATGTCTGTAACGGAAAATTGATAATCTGGGGAGATTTATTTATTTGACTGTTAGTACCCATAATTCCATTCTCTTTCTTCATTACTTTTAAGCCTACACAAAAAATGTAAAATTACCCCTAACAAGTGGATCTGTGTCCAATGGACACTATGCCCCGCCAATGATTAGAAAAGTTATGAAATAAAATTAATGCATGTAGTATATT
>JAULBM010017036.1:0-11481 GCA_032357055.1 Geukensia granosissima | reverse complement strand
TAGTATTCTTGTTTGATTAACTTAACATTTTGGAAAAATTTTGGGCCAAAATATGCCCTTATCGCCCCTTCTCCTTTTACAGTTATGATGATAACTCTTTGGACACAATGACTTGTTGATCAAATGTAAACATTTTCAATGGTAAAAGTAATGTTTTTGAATTAATAGACATATTTGAATTTTAGGGTCAAACTGCTGCCTTAGTGGACCATTTTCTTTGGTTGAAACATGGCTTAGGTCGACGGTTTTTACATATTGCATTTAAATTGTAATGCCACTGATGTAGAATTGATAATTGTTCCTGTTATGTATTACTTTGGCTTATTAAAATACATGCAATTTTAAGCTTATAGCACAAAGTTTTATTTTAATTGGATGTTTAGGGCCAAATATGATCTTTTGTAAAACTAATCCTTTGTTTAGCTACGTCTGCAATCCATCAATCAAGTTCAGTTAAACAGAAATTTGACATGAATGGGTTAAAGATTTTTTAGAACACTGTTCTAAAAAATGTCACTTGATCAGTTTAAAAAAAGGTTAAACCTGTATTGATGAGCTTTAATCATTATATTTCAGAATTAAAAGAAAGTTTAACCAGGGTAGGAGCAGATATAAAACAGAAAATAATGGAATCATTGAAGAGTACATGGAACTCTATAAATGAATTTGCCAAAGCTCACAGGAGTACTCCATTGTCATTAGAAGAACAAGTCGATACACAGATGTCCTCAGTAATGCAGGACTTTGATGATGATAAATCTGACACAGCCTGTGAGTTTATATTATATTTTAATAAATTTGTTGGAAAAAAAAGGTTGTACATGTAATTAGGTGGCTTAATTTAATATATAAAAAATCTACCAAAATTGGTCAGGGTTGTTTTTAAAATTGACATATGACTTGGATGAGAGGTCCTGGAGCTCGTCAAAAACATCATACTTTTTTTCATATCTTTTGCCTATATTTAAATGAAATGGGTTTGCAACTACATGTGATACACAACCCAGGTCCACAAATAAAATTATCCTATCATATCACATCCATTTAATACCTCTAATAAAAAAGTAGAAAAAGACTTCACCCTGACCAAGTTTGAAATATGACCTGCTAGAATTTCAACAATAGTCCATTGTTAATCATGGTATGATTAAATGATTTGCATGGATCTTAAGCAACTTTGCACAAAACAAATTTGAATGAATTTTAGGGTATTATTTTAAAAACCAGCACATCCTAATAAATTTGTACATTTGTAGCCCATAATTAATTTTTCTCCTTTTAGCTCAAGTATCTAACTATGAAGAGGATATGATGATAGGACAGTTAAATGAAGGACGAAGGATAGACTTCGTGTTACAAGAGAGACCTATTGAGAGTTTTAATGATTATATATTTGCTTTAACAAGTCATGGATGTTATTGGTATGTAGCTTTGTAAAGTTGATACCATTTTATAGTTCACTTTTATAAAGAAAAGGTCGACCATTGGGATTGCTTCGGTGCTGGGGTCCCAGTGTTAGTATATATCAAGATACCATGCAAAGTAACTTCATGAAAATAGTGGGATGTTGCATATCACATGCACCAAAATTTAGGTGACCTTAGTTCAAGGTCTTCACAGAAACTATTCTAGATACAAATGAAGCTTGTTATGAGGTATCCATGGACATAACTAATTTGTTTTGAATGAAAATTTAGGTTACTTTGATGTCAAGGTCACTGGAGAAACAGCTTCAGATAAATGCTTTTCACTGAAAGTCAGGTCCAAGTTTTTTTTTTCTCTCAGAAACTATCCTAGATACCTATACTCTATGTCAAGCTTTTTTGGAGTGTGATTTTTGGGCTATATTAAATTATATGTGCGTTTCTGCCTTTGTATTTATTTTTTAATCAAAAGAAAGAATTATTCTACAGTTATCGGTTTATGTTTTGCATTATGCAATGAGGTTTTACATACTATTATACTATTATCTGCCCCTGAATTTCTTTACAGAGATTTAATATTCATTTTTGGTGGTAGCGCTTAAGTTTGACCAAGATAGAATTATTTAAAAAATTGTGCACATTTCTTTTGTTTGGACCTTCTCTCGCGATTCATATCAGAACAACTACTTTAAAATATCCATTCAGGTGCACCGCAAACCATTTTTGTCTGTTATCTAATCTTAGTTTAATTACATAATTATTATGCAGTGTTGGCAATGTGTACTCCCAGTCTTGCTCTAGCATATGCAAAAAGACACTTCCGGCAAACAAATGGCTAATTTTACAATGTAAAATCCTGGTAGTGAATTAAAAACTCAGTGCAACTTAAAATAAACCGTAATTGCTTAAAAGAATTATTGGAACTTGCTTGCACTTAATTCAAACTACAAAATAAATACTATTTTATAAGAATACGGCACAGTTTTTCTTCCATAACTTTTTTACCCGTTCCAACAAACTTTTACATAGAGTATAAATGAAACTTTTATTTAAGTTTCATTGATCAGCTTTGGTAAATTTCCTGGAAGAGTCAAACCTGGTATCTTTCTGAAAGTTACTAGCAACCATACTTTAAACGAAAAAGGAGATTGGCTGTAGTGATAAAGCGTCTTAAGATTAAATACATGACAGTTTCAGCTTCAGTATATTTCTTAGAAGATTCTCACACAAATACAAGCACCTTGGAACCTCTCGCATTTTAGATGTATGAATTTGTTTATAACAGTTAAATAGTAAACATGAGTTGTAATGAATAAAGAAGAGAAGAACAACATATACACAGAAACAAGTCTGTATGATCATTAATATCCTATTACAAAAGTCAAAGTTTCCACATTCAGTGTGGAGACTCTTTGATATGATGAGAGACCAGAGAATGAAATATATTTATAGTCAAGTCTTCACATGGAAGTAATCCAATTAAAATAATGTATGGAGACTGTTAATGCACTGGATCCTGACAGGAGCCAGTACTAAATATACAAAATTTTAATTAATTTTAATGTTCAACTAATTTATTACAGAAACATTTTTTTTCTTTACACAGGGAATCTGAAGATACAGTGTTGTTAGTACTAAAAGAATTATATGGACCTCTAGGAATGTTACCACAAATGCCAGGACCAGATTCTAGTAAAAGGACTATTCCTCCAGGGCCGTCATCTCTTCCCATGTACAGCAGGGCTATTGGAGGCCCACCTTCTGTATATACACAAGCAGTGCCCCCTATGGGACAGCCTACAAGTGTTCCTTTAATGTCAGCTGGACCTCCACAATCTAACATTAGACCTAATATGATGTCTAATATTGGACCTCCTCCTAGTCAGATTTCAAATATTGGACCTCCTCCAATGCAAGGCTTTGTTAAAAAATAATGTTAATCAGAATATAAAATAAAGAAATATTTATGCAGTACATCGACATGACAGTAAAGAATGTTTTATTTAACTGAGTCTCCTACATTCCTATATGGTTTAAGAGAAAAACAAATTTATTAGACAAACACATCAGTGTAACATTGAGGCAACTTTTGAACTTTTCAAATTCTTTTTTTTTGTCTCTATACCTGTTTTTGTTGTTTTTTTAAACTGAATTATTTATGCATATAAAAACGTCCAGTTTGCAAGGAATTTAAATGTTTTAGTGTTTCTTGATCCAAATTATTCTTATACCTGTAATTTAGACAAAGTATAATCTTAGTCTTAATTCCAAACAAGTAAAAGATAAATTATTCAGGTTTTCATTTTAACATTCCCTTTACAATTTTAAGAAGTAAATGGCCAAAAAGATATTCAGTAAGGTAAAACATACTTTTGCAGCTTTACAATGAAGTTTTAACAGTTGTATGGATGTGAACATTGTGTGTGTTTGTATGTATCATAAACTTTCAATGGCTTTTTAAAGGTCAGGGGTCATAATTAAGTGCCTTCATATATTCCTTATTACTGTTACAGCCCAGATAACATTTTCTGAAAATAGGTTAAAGAGAAGGGTGGTCATTGTCTGCTCATTTTGTGGAAATGCTATTTATTTTGAATTTCAATTATTAAACAGTGTTATTTTCAGTATCAGATTTATTATTTCATTACCAGAATTTATTTGATTTAAAAAAATTATAGGTTGTTTAAATGCAAACTTTCATGAAGTAACAGCATATAAAAAGTTGCAGAAACTTAATTAGGAATTAAGATAGTTTAACATTTTTTTATAAAATCAAAATATTTTGGTTATGTTATCATGCTGACAACGTCCTGAATCTATAACAAATGGTTTCTGGTTGTCAAGTATGGGTCAAATATTCTGATCTCTTTGAAATGTAATGATACTGGTCATAAAAAAGCTTGCCACTGATGGTTTATTTGTTTTTTTTAGAGTTTCATAAAAAGGGACCTAAAATTTATAATTGTTATTATTTATCTGTGCAAAGGTATTGAGGTTTAAATGTCATTTAGATTAAAAAGAGAGACTAAAAACATATTTGAAAAAATTAAAATGAATTATCTTAAATTGAAATCTTTTCAATATTATAAATCTATACAAAGTAAACTATAAGAACAAGTTTAGTAACTTGAAATTAATGATTTTTGCAGAAGATAAACAATACAAACCAATTACTGAGATGGTGAGTCATAAAAACTTATCATTAGAGTAACTTGTACATAGATATTTATTAGGTCAATATGAACTTTTTCTGGGCTTATCACTATCCATGTATATCTCTAAGTGAATGTGTGAACTTGCAAAAATATCAGTTTGTGCACAATATTGTAGTTTACTTTATCATCTTGTAAAACATACTTTAATCACATCCCCTTAACTGAAACTGGCTCATGTCACAGTTTGGATTTTCATATTGTTGTTCATATATGTTCAGACTAAATCATACAATTTTATTTTAGCCTGATATATTGCATTGTATTATGAAAATCTGTATGTAACATTTGATCAAGATGAGTGATGTATATTTAAATTTGATTTGGTGCAATATTTTACTTATTTTATTGAGTTTTTAGCAGCATTATATATACCATGTACACAAGAAGACAATTTCTTTCTGTCTCAACTTGTGCTTGTCCATAACTTTTTCATGTTACATTAAGTTTCATTATAATATTTCACATTAGCTTTAAACTTTTAAGGAAAACTTTCTGTGCAATAAGTGCCATTTGTAATTTAAGAAGTAACTTGATGATTAAACATGGTTGCAACTGCTCAACTTAATAGCAGACAAAATAATATTGGAAAAAAAGAAGTCAAAAATAAATTGACAATGGTAGTTACTAAAAAAAATCCCTGTAATAATTGTGTCTTTAGTACTATTTCATTAACATACATTTTACCTGGAGAAGGTTGTTGGAAGTGATATATACTAGCCCTTTTATAAAATTCCACATTTCAGGTAGGGTGTCGGGGTCTGATCACAGAATCCCAAGAAAATAATTTTAAAATCCTGAACTCCTTCAAAAAATATTTTTCAATCCTAATTCCTGATAAAATCAAAGTGCAAATCCAGGATCACAAAAATCTTAATTCCATATTCCTGAATTCTCATTTAATAAAGTGGCTGTTTGCAGGCTCTAAAAAGTTCCTTCAACCACTCTTCCCTGGGTGCAATGAATGTTAAAATGGAACAACCAGAAATAGATTTTTGTTGAAAAATAAATTTCTACTTGTACATTCCATAGGTTCAACAATAAAAACAAACAAATAATTGTTTTTACTTCCATTTTTTTATAAATTATTGAAACAAGTGCTGTCATGAGATTGTATTATTTTATTTAGCTAAAAACCATTTATTTACTTTTTATTGTGCTTATATATTATAGATTTGTTTGAAAAAATAAAGTAATGTTGTAATGTTATGTAACAAAAGTTAATGCACCAATTTTAATACAAATTTTGACAAAATATATAATGTAAAAGATGTTTTGTGTTCTGTTTGACTATGGTGTATTGAATTTCAGTTTACACCACAACACTAGGATAGGTTTATCATACAGTTGTGAAATTTAAACTATCCTTCGTTTTATGGCAGTTCAACTTTAATATTTATTGTACCTAGTGAAAGCACCTAAAATACAGTTACTTCTCAGTCAAATTCCATGATGGAATGATAGATTTCATTGAATCCATCCATAGTGGCCCTGACTTCCCTTGGTGTCATTTATGTTTAATTGCAATGGCTTAAACAATTGAAATACATATAGGTGTATATAATCAGTGAATATTTTTTAAATTGACAAATTAAATTAAGTGTCTATAAGATTTAAATGCTCATCACAAAGTGTTTAACCTGACCAACTGTTTATAGAAAAAAATCTATGTAAAATTTGTTTCTTTAATTTTTTATTGTTTTTAGGTGTAATTGTTATCTGAAAAAACATACATACACACAATGTATAAGAATGTAGATAACAATTACCATGTTTTACAACTTACATCTGTGTGGTTTTATTTTGTGTCATAATTATCGATACATTGTGTCATAATGTTAAAGATATGTATATAATTATAAATTATTAAACCATTAATGGTGCTGTACATTGTTACCTTTCATTGATTAATGGTCATATTCAGTGGTTAGTGAGTTATCTTCCTTTGATTAGTGGTCATATTCAGTGGTTTTAGTGAGTTACCTTTCATTGATTAGTGGTCATATTCAGTGGTTAGTGAGTTATCTTCCTTTGATTAGTGGTCATATTCAGTCGTTTTAGTGTGTTACCTTTAATTGATTTAATGGTCATATTCAGTGGTTAGTGAGTTATCTTCCATTGATTAGTGGTCATATTCAGTGGTTTTTGTGAGTTAATCTCCTTTGATAAGTGGTCATATTCAATTGTTAGTGAGTTGTCTTTGATAAATGATCATATTCAGTGGTTTTAGTGAGTTATTCTCCTTTGATTGGTGGTCATATTCAATTGTTAGTGAGTTGTCTTACTTTGATTAGTGGCCATATTAAGTGGTTTCAGTGAGCTATTCTCCTTTGATAAGTGGTCATATTCAGTGGTTTTAGTGAGTTATCTTTCTTTGATTAGCAGTCAATTTTTATTCAGTGGGTTAGTGGTCTCAGCAAGGCATACTTTGTTGATTCTTGTTATCTTAGATTCAAGAGACTGCATTCCTAGTTACAGTTGATATTTTTTATGAATTTTGGCTGTAGATAAGTTTTTCATTTCCTCAAATTGAAGATTACTTTATGAAGCAGAAAATCAAGGCTGTGGTTGTTATGGAATTTGATAACCAGGTATAGAGTTAAACAGGAACAACATGAAAACATGAATCGAGAATATACTGAATTTCCGTTCTTAATAAATATATAACTTACGTAGAGAACTTTAAAATGATCATTCCTCCAATAAATCCATTTTAGCATCTGGGTAGTCACTGACGAGAAGAATTAATTTCACATATGGACTAGCCTAATTAAAATTTGACCCTGTGTTCTTTTGGGAACTTTTGTAGAGGACAATACAGTGATTATTCTAACAATAAATTAATTTCAATCAGTTAAGTAGTTTCATACTAGAAGGAATTAGGACAAATTCCTATCAGTCAAATATTAAAGCAAATCTGACTCCGGTGGCCATCTTTTCAATTACATTAGCATGAAAAACATGATTTATGTAGAAAACATAGGATCATTAATGCCACATATCATTTCAATCAGCTTTGTAGTTTCAGATGAGAAAAAGTGTAAACAAATTTGTCATAAGGTCCATTGTTACACTAATTCAGGCTGTTGTGGCCATCTTGAAGTTTTTTGGACAAAATATACCATTTGTATAGGACTATCCAGTAATCATTCATGCAAACATTCAGTTCATTGGCTTGTAGTTATGACAAGGAGAACTTTGTAGGAATTTCCCTTTAGTTCCAATGTTAAACAATGACGACTGTGGCAGCCATCATGTTATTCTGATTGGCTAGAAAAAACAACTCTTGTAAAGGTCCATCCAATGATAATTCATGCAAAAACTAAAGTTCATTTGGCACTGTAGTTTCTGACAAGAGGAGCTTTAAATGTTGAGACAGTCTGGATGCATTTTCTAATCTTAGAAGACATGTCAAATTTCTGACTGGCACAAAAAACATAACTTTTGTAGAGGTTATCCAATTAATATTCCTTCAACAAATTTGGTACCATTTGGCCTTGTGATTTACGATTCAAGAACAAGAAAATGTGAACAGACAAAGGACACAAATTGATGGCTAAAGCTCCCATGGCCTTTTAGGCCAGGCCAGGTGAACTACATGTAATAAAACCACATCTTATATTTCCATTTTTTGCAAGGTTAATGTCTGTCCAATATCAAACTTGTGTACCTCGGAAATTTCGGGGCTAAATCTATATTTTTTATGGCCCTGTCTTTAGGGGATGGGGCATTAAGTTTTACCCTTGTCCATCTAAACATATGTATGTCAATTTTTGTCAAAAGATTTCTTGGCTTGTGTATGTTTGATTTGATATTTAATGTGAAGCATTTTCAGGTCCATCATATCACTACTCCCCTCTCCATGTCAAATGGACAAAATTTGTCTACCTAGTCATTCACACAATACATAATCAAAAGCACACCAAACATAAATTTGGCCAAACTTAAGCTTGCAGATTTTTTTGAATTCTGAAAACCAACACATCATTCTTGTTCATACAATCCTCAAGCTTCCACTATAGCATTTTTGAACAAGTATGAATTTGTTCATGCATCAGCTCAAAACCTTCATGTCAACAAAGTAGTTTTGTATACTTCTGCAGGTTGAAAGAAGAAGTTGGGCATTCACTTAAAGTGACTGATCATGCATAACAGAGGGGGCCATCATTAGAGTGTAGAATCAGGATTTACTGATTTAGACGCAACTCCATACAAAATATTAAGTGGCTAGAACTACTGGTGAGGCTGAAGAAATAGCATGGGAAAACTTTTTAGTGAATGCTCATGCATATTTGGGAAGGGGGGGGGGGGGCATAAATTGGATTCAGGGTATATGGATATAGATGCTAGTGCATACAAAACAGCAAGTGGCTAGTACCACTGGTTGGGGCTATAGAAACTACTTGCAAGAACTTAGTATTTGCTCATGCATAACTGAGAAGGCAGGGCCATCAAATGGGTGCGGATGTAGTAATTTTCACATACAGGGATTATTTTCCCAATTTGTATATTTTGAAAGATTTCTCTCCCTTTTTGGTAGGTATCTCGTATACAGAACTTACAGCAAAATTCATGAATTTATTTTTTAAATTTTTAATTGCAACACCAGTTTTTATTTTTTAAATGTCCATCAGTACATTTTTTTTGTTATTGTCAGGATATTGCGTATGAATAAGAAAATAAAAAATTTGTCAATTTCTACCATTTAATTTATGTTGGGATACTTACCAATAAGGAAGACATCTTGCACAACCCAATTGGTGGGAAGACCGATATGGGGCAACTCCATACCAAATATCAAGTGGCCAGGACTACTGGTTGAGGCTGTAGAAACTGCTTGTAGTAACTATTTGTTTGCTTATGCATAATTGAGGGGATGGTGTCATCAACTAAGTGTTGATTTGCACAGTTTCTTTATTGGTGCAACTGTATTGTAAATGATATGGACCTAAATCTAACATAAGCATAAAAAATTCCCATAGTTTTCAGTAAGTGACACTGCCTTTGTTGCCACTGTAAACAGTATCCTTATGTCTCATTTACACGACCTTTCATCACAGTTGAGACAAAAACCAGGATTATGCTACATTTTTGAATAAAAAGAACACTTGTATTTATATAATTTTATTGGTTATATTCATTCTTAATTCTATCTTTATAATTTCATTAAGAAGAACAAACAATTTAAAAGGCAATAGTTATCAACATGTGCAATGGTGCAAATTTGATGGAACATAAAATAATTGCCAAATTGGTTTGTACTACCATGGCACTTTTTACTAGAGGAACCATTATAGTTGTATGATTTTTCATAAAATTTTCCAATGAAGAATATCTCCAGTTGATCATAATACTCAGCAATATATGCCTATTTGAGTACACCCTAAACTAGGCCTTTTTAAATTAATTTGAAACACCTTTGTGATAAAATTGCCCATAAAATCAACACATATAAATATGAGTAATCTTAACAGAAATTTGTCACAAATAAGTAAAAGAACTAAAACGTGAGCACTCTTAAAAAAAAAACAAACAAAAAACAACTTAATACATGTAGTACAATGTACTGTAGTGTTTACATTAGAATCTAACTCTCTACTGATAATTCTTAGTTCATGTTCAAAGTTTTATTCAAATATAGGGCTATTCCATATATGTGAATCAATTTTCGTTGAAAAACCTACAATTTTACAATGGTTTCCCATATCCGGTTAAAATGTTATGTAATTTACCAAAAATTCTTTGATGTGTGCAAGTCTTAGCATAGCAAGGCAGAAATATTTTAATAACATTTTTTTGTATGTTTCACCTGTTCTATAAAGATTGTGAATTTATCAGAATAGGTCACAAATAAATATCTACCAAAAAGTGTATAAAAGTCATATATTACATCATATCACTTCATTAATGGACGCTTGTAATTTTTTGTCTTCACTGAAAATCTTTAGGTAAGAAAAAGAGCAATATTCAAGTAAATGACAAGTGGAGAGAGCCTACTTCAAAAGTTCTACAAAGATGGTATCATTTGAAAAGTTATGAACAACTAAATACTGAAATAAATATAACAATAAAACTAAAATAATAAAACAAAACAGCACATAACTTTCAACAGTAACACATATAATCCAGAAAACATTCAAATATCTTTTAGCAATAACTAACACTTAGACAGCACAACTCTATGATTATAATTACATGTCATCAAATGAATAAAACATAACATTTAACAAATAACAAACAAAAAAAATTAAAGATATTCTTATACAAGTATATAAATCGTCAACAAAATCTGTAATAAAATTTTTCCAAAGACATTTTCTAATTATGAAAAAATCAACAATATATAATAAATTACCATTATTTTAGAAACATATGACTTCCCAGAAATCAAGCTAAAATCATTTCACAGTTCATGTGATTATTTCTTTATTTTTATGTAGATATGTGTCTTTGAGCTTTGGCCAAGAGTTTTACAGTCTGGTGTACTGCCCCAGATAATCATAAAAACCTACGACAACTATATTTTCATTTCATATTTTAAGAACATATGCTGAGAAATAATCAACTACATTCAGTGTTTTGTGCCATAAATGGGAGTCTTGTGTTTAACATTTTCTCTGTATTTTTTGTAACAGTTGAACTCCCCAATATATGACTAATTTCTTGTGAGCATACAGAATTTTTGCAGAAAATACTGAATAAATGTCAGAAATAAAGAGTATTTTGTCAGAAGAAATTATACTCAGGCTTTTCTGGAGTGTGATTTTTGAGCTTTATAAATTTATTTGTGCAATTCTGCCTTTGTATTTATATTCAATTAAAAGAAAGAATTACCCCACAGTTAA
>JAULBM010017025.1:0-11481 GCA_032357055.1 Geukensia granosissima | reverse complement strand
ACTGTAGATGCATGCAGAGATAATATATCAGTAACTTGAAAGGGACAGTACACTGGAACGATGACAACATGTCTCGGTGGCCACCATGTTTGTTTTGGTTTAAAATGATAATAGACAAAAACGAATGCGGACGGAGCGGAAATTCCAGATTTTTGTCTCTCTGATTTTCGAATACAATGTTTAGGGTCGGGGCCTAAAATTAGGGTTGGTCGGGGTACCGTAAACACACATATTTTTTTTTTGGCTTATCAGACTACAATTCAATGTTCATTTCATAAAGATAACAAAAATTTAACTAACTTAAAACAAATTTTTTTATCTTAAACACTCACTTTAATTTTTTTTTCTCAATATCATGGGGTCTTCTCATTTTGAAGCAGGACTTTAAAGTAGTGTGCTGAATAAGAAACCCCTTTCAACTTTTTGTCAGCTTAAATTAACCACACTTTGGTGCCATTTACACAGGGGGGAAGGTATAAATTTCACATGTATTGGGAAAAACCAGAAATGGTAGTCGCCATCAACCCCAATTAGGAAAAAACTTTACATCTGGCCCCTCTGGCCATTAACATGTAATATCCCCATACTAGATATTCTCAATGAGACAATAACAGGTGTATGAAATTACAGAATCTTTGTATCTTCAATTTTGTCCAGCTTGTATCTAAAGGTGAGACATAGGCTGTGATAATCCATATTAGAACTTACTTACAAAAATATGCACATGGTGAAGAAAAATTTTACCTAGTTTAAAATTCGTTGTAAGGTTATTTATTTTCTTATTAAAATGATGTTAAAAGGAAGAGAAAACCACAAATGCAACAAGTATATTTGCAAACAGTGATGAGCAAAGTCACCAGAACAATGTCAATTCAGCATTTTAAAATATTGAACTTCAACAAATTTTTAACTTGCCTATGAAGTTACCAATATGTGTATAGCTTCTAACTAAATAAAAAATATTTTCAAATAAAACAACAAACGTAATAGAAAATGCTGGCAAGACAATTTCTTAGTTTTTTACGCGCACAACTTCTACAAAAATCTTTATACAAGACTAATTTTGGAAATGGTTCAAGATGCTTTTGTATGAATTTCACCTAATCCTATCCTAAAGCTCACAATATATTTTTTAATAAAATTTCAAGGAGACTTGTCCTTTTCTGAAATTGTAAAAACAGTAAGTTTTTTCTGTATAGAATGTACTGAAATCTGTTCAGACATTACAATACTAAAGTGCTTAAAATCAAGAATATTAGACAGTATTCCATTGTACTGAGCTCTAAGTGGCATGCAAGGACAAAACCAGAATAAAATTTCAAATCTATTTTAAAAAATTGGCACTCTGCATGTGATGATGAATAAAATTTTTAGATATACAGTATAAAGGAGATGAGCCTAAAAACTTTGTATTGGAAGAATTTGCATAACAAAAACAATATTTCTTATTTGGAAGGACATTTCTATAGGATTATCTATTACCTTTCACTGAAGAGGCTTTGTAAATATTCAGTTTATTTACCTAATAATACATATTTTCTTTACTAACATAAGAATTGCACTTCTAAATACACAATTTTAAGGAAATATGGTGTTTTTAATTCTCTATCTAATGCAATTATACATATCACACATTTGAACATGTGATATATTTAAAAAAAAAAAAAAAAAAAACTTTTCCTGTTCTTAAGCTAAAACTAAGTCATTTAACACAACTTAGTGCATTTAGGAAATTCAGATTCTTATTTAAACAGGAAAATATGTTTCCTGTAGAAAAAATATATCGCTTTAACAGGCAAACCATAAAAACTAAATCATACATTGTCATAAAATTTAAAATCATCTTTTTAAATTGTAAATAAAAACCTACATCTTCATATAACACAAATATTACTGAATCAATAATCAGTGACTGTGTCTCTTTTTCAATGCATCCTTTTTTTTAATTCAATAATTTTATTCAATGTGTGGACAACTGCCTGGGACGACACAATTTACCCCCTTTCATGAAAATACCATAATCTTACCTCGGTATATGGGGGTCATAATAATATGGTTCTTTCCTCTGTTTTGACATTCTATTAATTCAAAGCTATAGTGTTTCCAGGTAGATTCTTTAAGCCATTTGTCTTTTACTAGTCCACCATTTTGTATTCATTAATAAAATATTCCCACTTGCATTTAACCTCACGTCAGAACTCACCAACCACACACATTCACACAACTTGCACAGCAGAAAAAAATTCACTGCATATTCAACCAATATTCCGCTTCATTTTTTAAACAGTATTGTCAATAGTAAAATACTGTTAGATTAAAACGTTAACATGACCTAAGGTGAATGTATCCACCAGAAGACGGAAATGAATGAAAGCCTCACATCAAATGAAGGTCATATCTTAATGAAGATCAGGATATAATTATTATAATACTACAAATTAAAACGGTCATATTAAAACACAGAAATAATCTTCATCCAAGCGGATAAAAATGGATCAATAAACGTTAAGATATACAAACACAACAAAAACACCCAGTTTAAATTCTTAAGGGGATCAATAGAGGGAGGAATATTAATTCCCTCACAATGGACAGTCAAGTTGTTAAATATCTTAAGGCAAAAGAAAGTCAATAATTAGGGGCCTTCAAACAATGATTTGTGAGACTGGTTGTCAATATCTCTTTCTTAAGAAGGAACAAATATGATTAATGGATAAAACCTGTTGATATTTCATCTGATAATTTAATCTGGACTCACCTGGGTTCTGTTAATCACAGGTAAAAAGAATGGACATTTTAAAAGATGACAACCCAAGGTGTTTTGAAGACATTTTAATAATTAATTAAAACTTGTGACACTTTTGAAATAGTACATTGATATAAATAACTTGTTATTTACATATTTTACTAATTTTAGACCTATAACCATAATATGTAAATTATGTACATAAAGGACAATATTTAAATAAAGTATTCAAAATATAAATCCTAAATTTATTTGTCTAATTCTTCAGATGATCATTTCACAAAATGTCCTGATTTAAGGTTGATAAAATTAATTAGAAAGCAGGTTAATAATTTTATCATAATTTATAATTAAAGAACTTAGATGGGTAAAAGACATAAAAAATATGAAATTGTACAGCAGGATACAGTATACAAAGTCATATCAAATTATGAGTACTACATTCTAAGCTTTAACTATTCTGTATTTTTAAGAGATTTAAAAAAAATACATCTTCCCCTTTAAAAAAGGAAAATACTGTACGGAGTCCTTTTCTTTGTTGAATATCAGAATTTTCCTGATGTCTGTAAGAGGAAAGTGAACTGGGTAAGGGCATGGGGAAAACTGTTATATCACACTTCTGTAATTACTCTAATGTTTCTTCATATATCACTGGGCTATTTAAGAATAAATTATTTGTAAATCAACACTTTGTCCAAAATATGATTCCATCACATCATGATCCACATATTTTAATTGTCAGTTTTGAGTTTTTTGCTCAAAACCATGGCAAGATGGCAAGATTGCCTCTGTATCATGCAGTTTTTAAGTGACTAAAATTTGAAATTTGCCATTAAGAAAATTTCAAAATACAGCCAAACTTGTACTTAAGAGGACACATCTAGGAAGAGGCAAAAGTAACCATTTAAGATAAGTGACTCCTACAATAAAGTTTAAGATAAACTCTTCAAGAAAAAGGAACAGAAAATGTGGCATCTAAAATCAAGTGACTGCTTAATAGAGGTGACCACAAGGGCAGGTTTGAGTGTAATCAGCTTGCTCTACAGTTATAATGGTTTTTTAAGAAGTGTAGTTCAATCGCAAAAATTTTGGAACCGATCATCCGTTACTATCGGTTGACTGTAACCGATTGAGGATTGAATACATATTCGGTTATTCTTTGGTAGGTGGACCATCCTTCTTTTTATAAAAACCAAATTTTTTCCACACTGAAGACCGTGCCTTCCCACCTGGATAGGCAAATATCCAGTTCCCCTTCAACTGGATATTGTTGGTGCCATTTTCTTCTTTTTTGGATGAAACTACCTCTGATACGGATCAGGAGCAGAAACTTGATCAAATATGAGAAATGGCAGGAAAATTTTCCGATGATCAATTGTGACCTTTCACAATCGATTATCGCCATCGGGATGACCAACCAACTGATTTTCGATTATAATCGATCATCAGAACACCACTGCAAAATATATCAAGATTTAATTACTTACTTTCTTCTTCGGACTCAATCATAACTTCATGATCTTCGACAAACCATCTAATACCATACAATACTCTCGTTTCCTCCTCGATCAGTTTTGGAGTCCATGTATTGTTGTACTTCATGCATTCTTCGTCGAAGTCTGAACTCCAATGAAAATCCTTTTCAGCCATGTATCCAGTAGAACATTCATCATCTGAACTATGAATTCCCTCCAGCATACTAGAGTCGTCGTCGTTGCTTCCAGCATCTTCCCAATCACAATCGTCGTCTATGAACGATTTTACTCCTGCACTACTACGTTCGTCGTCAGAAGTCATTTCTTCGCTGCAGTCCGACGTATTAACCTTATCTAAACTGCTTTCTTCAATGTCAAGAATGTCGCAATTTTCTTTTCGGATTCCACTGGATGCCTTGTCCTCTTCCATGGTTCATGTAATCTACAACAGTCGAGAAATAAATAAAATTATGATATATAATAAAGATATAGCGTGCCAGGTTTATCATGAATATCACGAATAAATCTTTCCTAAGTTGTAGACTGATGATATATTCCAAGGAACAGATGTCATCGTCTTTGCAAGTCGATTGCAATTACCTTCCCTATCCCGGAAAGGAAACATCCTTGAGTTTGTATAAAACAATAGGTATACCAGTCTGACATTCAGTCAGGACGCATTCGAGACTATTAAAGATAAAAAAATGTCGGAAAAGAGGCGAAAGCACGAGAATCTCGTATCTTCATCATGGGAAATTATTTTATGCTAAAAAATTATAGTTTGGTCCTAGTAATACTGGCGAGTACTGAGAAGCAGACAGCTAGGTGATAAAAGATGAAGGTCATCACGCCAACACCCGGTTGGTCACAACAAGTTTAAGGTGTGAATATTTATTTTCAATTTGTTTTGTGCGTGAATGTTTATTTTCAGCTTTTGCATGTGTACAATATAGGAAAATCGTAAGGGCGATCCCTTATTTACTTGGGAAAACCATCAGTATAACTTATTTTATTATGATTCCCTTTGTGGCAGTGTTTTACGATGGTCTTATACTGTATTAATTTTACTTTACCTTGACATTTATAAGCTCTTGGAATGACGAGCGTTTGAATTAATATATACTAGTTAACATGCGCCGCGCCTGTCCCAAGTCATAACTCAGTCTTAAATTTTTGTTATAACTATTGTTTTTTACTGTCATATCTATTAAGAATACATAAAAGTGCATCTTCGCTATCCAAGGGAGTCATGGGAGTTGTAAAGGGTTCTTTTCTTCACTTGAAGAGATTGGGGCGCTGATCGAAAAAAGTGAACAGTGATACATGGATTGTTATCTGTTAATTTTCAATGTCCAGCTGTTCATAAATGTTACATTCCATTTGGTTGTTTTACAAGTAATTTTTGCTTTGATATAGATGGGAAGGGAAAAAAGAAAAAATCTTTGTGATACAAAAATCAACTTGCCCAACATTTCGTACTTCCTGTATAAGGCATCTATCTCTTATGGATTCAAATAATGAGCATGTCTTCTGATTGTTACTTTCGGCATATTGGAAACTTTTTAGTTATTAATTAAAAAATTACACCTCTATATATTAGATAAAATTTTGATTCTCATTAACTTTTATTGGGACATTCCATTTAAAAAAATATGTGAATATCAGGGAAATAATGAAATATTTATTTTTTATTAATAAATTATTACTTTATTATTGAAAGTTATTTTTGTCTTATCACAATTACAAATAGTTAATCACGACTCTTATTAGACTGTCTGAAATGTGGAGGAGCTATTTCCGTGGGTCAAATCTGTGACGTCAAATTCCCGCCAAATGCCAAAGTTCTGGATGGGTGGTATACAAATAATGCCAAAATAATAGCCTTTGTATGGAAATACCACATACTGTGTGGTTCTCATGATAAATTAATGATGTAAGGTCACCCCTCAGGTGTTCCTAAGAGAAATTTACTATTTATCTAAGCATTATTGGGGCCCAAAGTGGGATTTATTTTTTTATGATTCTGCACAACAAGTTTTGGTTGAAATTTTCAACAAATATCAAAATTAGCAACTTAATGGATACCCCTAAGTACTTGACTTTGATATATGTTGTTTTAGTATGTATCAACTGCAAAACCATGTCCCACTTTTTGGATAATTTGTTTCTGAGAGATTTTATGGTCATTTGAACATATCTATTGATTGAAGGCATACATCAAAAATCTGAGATACAGTTTTGTAGCTTGTGTATGGTATATTGAAGGGATGAAAACAAAATTTCACTTGGGTTTGGCTTTAACGAGCTATTTTTAACAAAGTTGAAAAAGAATATTTTTGGAGTTAGATAGCTGTGGCTTTTAAATGAATGAGATAAATTAACATTAATTACCAGATTAAAAAAGAATATTTTTCTAGCTTTAAATGAGCCCTTGATTATAAAAATCTATTGAGTATTAATTGAGAAATAGACTTTTAAAGACTGTTGATTGGAAAACGAATTATCAGACTGTAGTGCTACCTTAATCCATACTCTCCTTGTCCATATGAATTCATGCATCTCATGTTTAATAATATATTCATCATCTCAGTCCCATGAACGAAGCTACGTCAGTAAGATGCAGTCGATTGGCTTTCCATGATTTGGTTGGAACACAGGGACCAGATGCATACCTATTACTTTCATATCTTTTTGCTTTATTCTTAAAATAAACTGCAAAATATAGCAGTGTTTTGAATTTTGCTCTGACCATTTTTCTCTAACATCTAAAGGTTACATGTAGGGGTCGGGCCAAAGAGGTTACAGGGAAAAATTTTAAAAATCTTTCATAGATATGGGTCTGGTTACTGAGATTTACATTCCGTGGGTCAGCGTGCGACATGACCGATAACCTTTTTTTGATTTACCAAAATACCATGTGACACATGCTTCTTATTTCTTGTTGTATGTGGCGAAGTATGATGTTTGATCATATTTCATCCCAAAGGCAATGGACACCAGTTGCTTTCCGATAAATCTTTTTCCACATCTTGTCGACTTACGGTTCAATGAAGTTGACATAATTTACAACAGTAATTTTTATTTGCTTAGTCTTACAGTATTATCTTGTGGAAATGTCAAAATTTCCTGTTGATTTTGGTGTCATGGTGTACTACAGAATTACCCTACAGGTCCAAAGCACAGGCGCTTGGGGCATGGATCACGTTCAGCGACATCCGATTAATTGTCAGTCATTTAACATTCATCGAATTTGAAAATCAAAATCGAGTTTTGGACACGAAGGATGTAATGGGTCTGTTTTGGCCCCGTGTTTGTACATTCGTACCGAAATTAACATTTTAATGCCTTTTACACACGTATATAAATAGTTTAAATGCATTCAAAAACCCTATATTATGTCCTCGAGTAAATGTCTCTTTTAATAATAGGACCTTTTGGGTCCATTGTTTGGACTTCCGAAGCAAAATTATACAAAAAATGCGATTGCAAAAACTGAACATTCTATAACTGCAAGCACACCAATTGTTAAACATTTTAAAACAATCATTTACGTTAACTAAACATTCCTAATTGTATTACTATGAACTGCAAATTTAAAGAAACGGCAATATCAACAAAATGTCATTCCACATGATCCCCTTACGGAACAGTACATTAAAGACATTTTAGTTTAATTTAGTTATGCCCATTCCTTTTAAATGGTCCTAAAAGAACAGTATCTATATTGAAGCAGTCCATATAAAAATTATACACAAGTGTGTGGAAAAAGTTAAACCACCAATGCAAAGATGATTTTCCAGACTGCATACTAGAACCTCAAATGTGTCATTTGTAAGTCAAGATTTGCAAATAAGCTCAGCAGTTGCGGGATTTTAGGAAATTTTCATACAGGTCTCTATAATGTATCTCTCGACACGCGAATATTCCAAATAATGTTTGTTTGTCATATTTTGAAATAATTTATAAAAAGAAAAATTTTAATTTTCACCCAATAAAAGGGTCAGCTTCCATAGGGGTACCATACAGGGGAATCCTGTTCCCAAGTACCTGTGAGCCTCACATAGGAGACCAACTTGGTGATCGGCGAAAAAATGAAGGACAATGAAGGAAAAAGAAATTAATAAAAATGCGAAGTTATACTGATTAGGTTATAATTCAAATATTAACACTCTTGTTTTGTATAGTATAAAATGTTAAATTTCATTCTAACGTATTAACCTTGCAAGCAAAACAAAAATAGCAGAGAACGAATATTCAGAGTTTCCTTATTTTTTCTTCAAATTCGTCCGAAAAGACAAAGAAGCAACGACTCTGACCTGTTTGACTAAAATCGCCTTAAAAGCTATGGCTTAGATAAATATCTTACTTTAAAAGAATCGCCTTCTTCCTGGTTACTGTATACACATGTATATCAATACAATCTTAGAACATGCACAAAATGATTTTTATATACGTTCAAGTATTAATTAAACAGACAAAAGGGTAATAATATTTTCGTGGTGTGTGTGGAGTACATATATGATCATGAATATTTCAAGATTTTTAATATTATGAACATATTTGTGTGAATATTAACCCCAAATAATAGAAACAATTAAGTGCCCGAGAGTAAGATAGTAAATTCTACGAAGATCACTCTAGGAGATGGATTTCAGGGTAGTTAAGAGACAGGGTCGATCCAGGATTTTGAGTAGGGAGAGGCGAAAATTTCAGAAAAATCTTTTGGCGTTTTCTTCATGATATCAAAGAAAATCATTTGGGGCGTTTTATCAACAAAATATTTTTTTTATTTTCGGGCGGGGGCGAACGTCACTGACCTCTGCAACCTTCTGAACCCACCACTGAGGAGACTGCACACTTTTCTTACTTGAAAGTTCATATCAGGGATAATAACTTTATGGAACTTTTGATAGACCGACACGATTATCACCCACTTGATGCGATCTTTCGATTTCTTAATTCTTATGCTGTTCCTGTCAATGATTGAGGTAAAAAAAAGACGAACGTATCACGCGATTTTGATCGGCGATGTCAATACTCAAATAAAGGGTGTATTTTGCTTTACAATTTCGGGCTATAACGAAGTAGGACATCAAGGTCCCCTTTTTGCCGCCCCACAAAAAAAAATATATATATATATTATTACAATGTTTACTTAGTGTAATTCAGGAACTAGGAACAACGTACCATTTTACAGCAAACAATTATATATTTACGGCAAACTTCCATTCTTAATGTATGAACAAAATCTTCACCAAAAATGGCTATTTTAAGAAAATCTTTCATTTTTGCTCATTTTTATCGTTTTTTAAAGCAAAATCTCGTGGGGAAAATATGAACATAAGTGTTTTTCACGGGCATGACGGGGAGTGCTATTCCACTTTTTTGAAGGCCTTGTGGATACCTCTAGATTTGTGAAAATCCCTGTTTTTCTGGTACTAGTAGTTGAATTTCGGTCTGTCTGACATTAACCCTTTATCTTTTCATTTTCATAAAAAGACTTATCTGCCATATCTGCAAGCCTTTATAAATTAGTAAATACGGGTATTTACACAATGTAATGTGCTAAAAGTTGTATTGTACAAAATATATGGAAATATGGAAAACTGTTCTGGGAAAAGAACACAGCTCATCAAATACACCCATACGGTACAGCAAAAATAGGTTAGCAGACAAGTATTCTTAATGCATTTTTAGATTAGCGAGAATGCCAGAAAGACACGATCCACATACGGGCGCCGAATAGTACTTTTGTGTTTTTGCACTCGAAATTCAATTTTGTACGGACAAAAGTGAGTTTTGTTCAACCAAACTGAGTTCAGTTTAACAAAATTTGTAGCATACTACAAATTTAAATTTTGTCATACAAAATTATCTTTCAGTGGATAAAAGTTAGTTTTGTCATGACAAAAATCATTTTTGTAACACAGACTTTACTTTTGTCACCTTGTTAATTTGAATATTGGACGACAAAAGTAAATTTTGTATGCAAAATAAGCTTAGTTTGGATTCTGTGAACTAATTTGCATACAAAACTGAATTTTGTATGGACAAAATTCAATTTTGTGTTTATTTTTGTGTAGACAAAATTGACTTTTGTGAGACAAAATTCATTTTTGTGAGACTTGAAACAAAATTCAATTTTGTCTCACAAAATTGAATTTTGTCTCACAAAATTGAATCTTTGTCTCACAATTGATTTATGTGTTTAAATTTCAATTTCAGGTAACAAAAGTCAAATGAATTTTGTCTACAAAAATGAATTTTGTCATCACAGAATTGAAGTTTTCATAAAACAAGTCTGTATCACATAGTTTTGTAAGACAAAAAATGATTATGTTAAGACAGAATTGAATTTTGCACAAACCCACAAGAGTCCCATTCGGCGCCCCGTACCACGTTTTACATACGTTTATAGCAAAATAACAAATATGCAAAAGCAAAATTATACTGCGCGTAAACTGTGCGTGATAAATATAACCTTAATGCCTAATTAACCTAATAAGCAGTTTAAAAGAACATCCAAGGTCATATGTTAAAAAACATAGTTTAACTTGTATCAAATGTTCATTTATTCCAAAGAATTTGCAAATTTTATGAAAATCTAAAAAACTACTCTTTGATTTTTTTTCTACAGGTTGCCCCTTCAAATTTAGCGAAAAGATGAAATTAGGCATCATACTAAATATCCTAAAATATTTTATTTTTCTTGAATGTGCTCTATGTTTTTTAAAAGGAAAAATGATAAATATCAATCAATCAATCAATCGAAATTTACCATTTCAGCGTTAATAATGATTTTGTGCCAACAAAAACCGTTTGCAAACAAGATAAGGCCGTCTTTGTCAACACTCATGACAAAAAATATTATAAATGAAAATTAAGATAGTCGTACAGTACTCACATTTTCTGGAGATTCTTTCCGTAAGGCAAATTGTTAACAGTTTCCCGCTAAAATATTTAATCTTATTACCCTGATGTTTTATAACATGTGCCATAAATTTAATTATCTTAAGCTATCAGACTGCATGCTGGTGGGAACAAGGCTTGTCTTTGTGATAGTTTGTAAACAGAGGAGCATAACAGATGATGGTAAGTTGTTTATTGTTTAGGGTGTTGGGTTAATGAGAACTCAAATCTGGGCTATGAACCATATCCAACTATTGAAGTCATCACGTGACTATTGATGACGTAATAACAGCTTGACCTGGTCATTAAAATGTAACATAAAATGAACGGGTATAATTGAATTTTGCTAAA
>JAULBM010017015.1:0-11482 GCA_032357055.1 Geukensia granosissima | reverse complement strand
CACTGTACTTTGTTATTAAGGTACATGTATATTGATCATAATAAATATGGCAGCCAAACGTTCTTATTTTCACCATTATTTGTACCAGATCCTAATTTCTTTTCATTCCATTTAAAATGAAATTATTATAGGTAGTTAACTTCTCTGAAACCCTGTTTAAATAGTCAAAAGATTTATTATAGATTATTAGTTTTTTCCTTAGTTCACCGATCTTTGTCCAGTTCACCATTTTAATTTCTTGTTTTCAATCTGGGCATTTTTTATTGTCCTGTGGTAAATTATGGCCTGAATTCCTTAAAGGGTAAATATGTGGAGAAATTTACAAAAGGTGATCTGTTTTTTTCAATCTCCCAAAAATATCTGTAAAGTTACAACGATATGTGTCAATGGCTACATAAACTGACAAATACATGAAATATATGAAATGAAACAGTAATAATTTATTTCATTTGCAACAAACAAAAGAGACAAAATGAATTTAGAAAACAGTAGACAGATCTTACACCTGTGTGGACCTCATCTCAATTCTAATCAAGCCTAAAAAAGGTACAGACTGCCGATAAAAGTTCTGGTTTTGGATTAAGGATGGATTGTAATTAACTTATAAAGGGTGTCATGTTTTGGAATGGTGGGATTTCATTCTGTTTTCACAAGTTTTCATAAGACCATCTAAGAGTTGTTTATTTAATTGACAATATAAATAGAAATGGTATTCATCTTCTAACATATTAAACTTCCAAGCTATCCCAATTATAAAAAATGTTCAAGATTATTGATATTTGAAGTTCAGCAGTCTTGTTCTGTTAAATTGCAGTAGAGAACTTAGTATTTCTGGGAAATCATCTTTATATTATACTGAAGCTATCTAGAACAAAGTACCCCAAATCATGAACAGAAATAAAGTGAAAAATGTGAAAACTTTATATTAATGTTCCTTTAAATGTATGAACCGTTTCCTCAACAAATAACTAGATACTTTCTGGCTCAGGTAGAGGAAAAGCAGTTTTACAAAAAATATTGACCTTTCCAGAGTGTTTAACTGGAAGAGATTAGAATATAAAGTATGAATATGTGTAGCCTTGTAAATGGTCTATCATTTTGGACAGAATTTGCATGATTCTTTGTGACTGCTAAATGCTCTTTGGCTCTGTTAACTCCATTCAATGGAATAGCTCTTTGCATTTTATAAAAATCTCTATTCCAACACCAGATGGATTAAAACTCATGTAAAGTGTAATAAAGAATTTTCTCCTCTAAGGATATTTTGTAGAACTTTGTAAACTTAGAAAACCAATTGTAACCTATGGTAATATTGTGAATTAATTTTATATTATTTTTACATCAATTTTTGAAAATTTTCAGACAATTTCATGGGTTGGTAAACTTGTTGTGAAAGAATTTTGAAGAAAAAGTTACTTGATGTTTTTGTAATTTCCTCTATATATTTGAAAAAGTAATGCTAATTGCAGGCATTTAATTATTTACCTACTATGTGCAGGTATTGTTTTTATGGCATAACCCACTGCCACTGCACTATTGCATTGGAATGTTTTGCTGAAACCATGGGTCTTGTCTCCTTATCCATCTTTTATGGTTGGATAACATTAATTTATTGTTGGGCTTTTAAATTTTTGGATTGGTCAGCCCATTAAATCCTCAACATTTAGATCATAAACAATGTTGGTGTTACCCGCTATGTAAAATATGACACAGGAAAGATATAGAGTGAATGTCAAGAAGATGTCATCAAATCTCTGTAAGAATATTCTGAAAATTCTAATATAGTGATCTCACGGGTCTTAAGTACAAAAACACCAAGGCTGGTTAAATTTATCAGAATTTCAACAGTATTCCAGGAGGCCAGACCTGGGTGTTTTTCTTACAAAACTCTCTGTGTGTACTGTACTTAAGACCCTGCTGTGACCACTATATTAGAATTTAAACTGTCTGTACAAAAAATCATTGAAAATATGATATAGTTATTTAAAATTTGTACTTATAGTTTACTTTTTTTATCAGATCCAACACCATGGTATATGAGTTCAAAGAAAAAGAAGAAAGAAGAAGAAACAGACTCAGCAAGGTTATTTAATAATAAGAACAAAATTTTGTATAATTTTATATTTTCTGGTCCATGTCCATAGCCAGTTTTCAGTAGATGAAATGTAATTGGTGAAAATGGTTATGCACTTTTTGAATATTTGCTATAAACTTATGTAGGATGTTAATCATATCTTTCTGGAATAATATTTTCTTTCTTTTAAATATTATTTCAGAGTTTTTAATTTCTCTTGTGATGTATGGAGGTTGTAAAAAGTTTCCTTATGCTAGAATTGTATGGCTTTAATTACTTTTTGTGTGCCTGAATGTATGTTGGAAATCAAGTTTACATCTTTTCATCTTTGCAATAAGTAAAATTCCCTGAATGTTATCTTTTTAGCTCCTAGTGTGTCTGAAGAAGGTAAATTTAGAAAAGCACTCTACATAAGTTAAATTGTGGCTTTGAATTTTATTTATTAAATTTTGTAAGATGTAGATCATGTCTTTCTGGCATATGTTCCATTTTCTTTCTTCCAAATATTGTGTTCAAGTTTTTCTCTTGTGCTGTGAGGAGGTTGTAAAAAGCTTCCTTATGCTAGAATTGTATGCCATTTTTTTTTTTGGGGTGACCGTTTGTTGGAAAGATACAGTTTACATCTTTCCAAGATTGTAAGTAGTAAAATTCCCTGAATGTAAATCTTTATATAAATTTGGCTAACTATGTCATGAACTGTATATTTTATTACATTCACAAATTTAAATTCAGAAATTCATAATCCTCTGATCATCCTAATTTTGGCTCCACACATGTCAGATGAAGGAAAATCTAGAAAAGAGCTTGACACACAGTTAAATTTTTGCTTTTGAATATTTCTTATAAACATTTCTAAGATGTGGATGGTGTCTTTCCGGCATATATTCCATATTCTTTTTTTAATGAAATAAATAAAATGAAAAGTATTGAAAATGCATGTATGAACTATACCAAACTGAGTCTGGCAAAGAAGATCTGATTGTTTTAATGTAAACATATAATACAGAGAAGAGTTTTTTCTCACAGAATACAAGAAGATGATGGTGGTTTGACCTTGATTTCAGTTTAGACTTGACTTGAATTACAATATATAGAAAAAATATCTCAGAAATATTTGCACATTCTTCAAAAAACTAAAAACTTTCAGAATTTTTTATATTTATCACTCAATCAAGTAATATAGAAATTTATTTTTTTAACATAATTCTAACAGAAATAATTTTTGTTCTCTTTGCCAATTTGTGTGCTATACTATGCACTGCAACACTCTACAGAATTGGTATCTGAGTATCCTGACAACATCTTAATTCCAATGCATTAATCAAAATCTAATCATAAAAAACAAAATAAGACATTTTTTGTACAAATTTTTTATGGACACTATGTATTTCAATTTTTAGGAAAGATCGAGATGAGAAAAGAAAAAACCACATGGATCCTATACACGACCTGAATAAATATGTGGAAAAAACCAGAGAAGCTCACAGTTCTGAGAAGGTAGTATAAAAATGGCATACAGCCGGGGATCCTACTTCCATACGTAACTTATTTATACCTGCAAGCTACTAATTAATTTTAAATATGATTTACTTGTTCAAGTTAAATTATTTTTACTTTTTATAAAATGTACCAGTAAATTGACAAATTCTTATACAGAAAATTTCAGATAAAGTCTTGATCTTGCATAACTTTAACATTTTAGTTTAATAGTAGAGCACAAGTTTTGAAGGTTGTAATCTTAACAACGTTTAATGATTGAAAGGTAGTAATTAATCAACAAAACTGTATATTTTTATCTTTCTAATTAATAATCATAACAATGATGGTTAATATGTTAAATCTTACAAATATTAAAGATTCATTAATCTACACTTTACTTTTACATGTAAAATGAATAAATGGGAAAAGGGAGATAATAACTACACTACACCCAATAACTAACTTCTACAAGTTTATTTTTTGCTTGTACCAGGAGATCTCTGACTGACATATATGAATTTTATTTATATGTTTAATGTAAAATAACTCAAATTGAAGTGAAATGCATTTTTATGGATGTTCTTCATATTGAAAATAAACAGTAGAAAATATATCAAAATGCATTGAATTAAAATGAATGCATAATTTAATTAAGTACAAAATCACAACATTAAATGCTGCATTGGGTACACAAAAATACGGGTAGATTTTAAGAACTGTCTTTAATTACTCACTGTCTGTCACTTAAAACCAACACTACAGCTCAGTGGATTTCGTCTTTTACATTTGATCACCTTCGGCAGGGACATTAAATAGGGGTAAAAATTCAAAGTTTCTTATTTATACCATGTCTATTCCTAGAGGATGAACTCTGATGATCCAGAAATTAAACAGTTCCAGTCTCTTTAAAGACACCCTTTTCATTGCCCATTTTCCAATTGGTAAAAGGTATTCCAGAGTAAGGTTGAAGTTTTGAATTGTATTTTAACATATAAGAATTGCAGCAGAGAAAGCAAACAGAACACCTGTCAAATTAGCCTTTTTTCAAACCAAGTGATTCAAGGTTTTCCAATGTTTTTGTTTCAGCATAAACACAAACACAAGGACAAGAAGAAACATAAACACAAAAGTAAAGATAGAGAAAAATCCCACAGCTCAAAATCATCTACACCATCCACTAGCAAAACTATAGAACAGTTACGGGCAGAGAGATTAAAACGGGAGGCTGAGGAAAAGAGAAGGACTGCTGATTTATTGGCCAAAATGAGAGGGGAGACAATCCCAGATAAATCAGAAACTGTTGAATTATCAGACAGAAATAGAGGATATAATTCACAGTATAACCCAGACTTTGTGAGAAGACCTAGAGATAGATGAATAAATTTGGTTTTTCTATGATTATACTTTTGTCTAACTTGTTTAGATAGCTGCTGAAATGAAACATTGTAGTTGCAATTCTGTTATAATTGATGTCCACATTTGAGGTTTCATCTTTAATTTAAGACTTATAAGGCTTTGTCAAATTTTTAAAGATTTTCATGAAACTTACTGAGGAGATTGATTTTGAACCAATGTTTAAATATATAAAAAAGTATAAAAGGACTAGTAGGGCTAGTTCAGATAAGGCCTAATTTGGCCCCAATTTTTGATAAGGAAAAAAAATGTTCATTTGAATACTAAATATATCCTTTCATAATGAAAACTGCACCCTCACTTGATAATAGAGGCTACAATTTGCCAGGGTTTTTTAATAAATGATAAAATTAAAGGTAAAGCATGCATTTGTAACACCAACTAGGTCCCATAAATATTGAGCACACCCGAGATTGGTCTTGAATGTGCTCAATGTAAACTATCACATAACCCCAAATTTTGCCTCAATGAAAGCATTTAGTGAAATTGCCAGATTATAAGTTGTTGATTACTAGACATAAATAGTCTAATAAGCCAAAATGTTTTTTTTTCACAGCAAGACAAGGGATTTACATACCAGCAGCATTGGTGTTAACTTTTTGAAAGCTTTAAGTCTCATAAACTGTTTGACACAAGTTAACCAAATTTTGTACACAGATTCATGAGAACTTCTACTTTGACCTCATTTTCATGGTTCAATAACTTTTTAAAAAAATTGGATCATCAGTGACAAGTATGTGACATTTATCAACAACTGTAATACCTAGACCCACCATATTTGGTTGGTAATTGATCATGGTAAGAAGTTATTAACATTGGAGATGTGCCATGATTGTCCATAAGACAGTCATACACTAAATGACAGTTGAATTTAAACTTTTTCAAATTCTATTATGGCCTTCAATTATGAATTGGAGTCCATACTGAAGCTGTAAAAGTGCCCAAAACACAAATGTGAAACTATTCATAAAACATGACAATCAAACTAATTTATGGAAAAAATGGTGAAAAAATAACAATAATTAACTAATAACAACCCTGGACTACAGGTTCCTGGCTTGGGATAGACAGATTAATTATGCAGTGGGTTTAAATAGGTTGGTAAGCGCTCAACCCTCTCCATAACCTGGGACAGTGTGACAAAACAGCAATGAAAACACACTATAAATATGAAAATGGATTTAACACTTGAGATCCATATTGAAAAAGTCAATATTAGTACAAAAATACTAATTTGAAGATTTAATTATAATGCTGTGACTATATTCTTTACAGATAAGTTTATTAAGATGAATTTTAAGAACATTTGGATTGCCAGTCTGTGATATGTTACTTGTCCTTTATCTCATTTTTATGGTCAGGTGACTTTCAGAAATATGTCATTGGATTTTCTCTATCTTTTACCATTTTTGAGCTAAAAGGGGTTAAATTAGTTAGGGTGATTCAATTTCATAAATTATACACAAATTTTATTTTGAATTTGATTTTGATATTTTTTTTCCAAATTATTCCTCATGAAAAATGCAACAAAAGTTACTCTAAGCATTTTTTGTAGCATTTACCGATTTGTGTATAAAAAAAGGTACAAAGGGCAAAAAAATGTGATTTTGCAGGAGATGAAAATTTTAATTTTTCATCTAATTTTGATAGTTTTTTGCCTTTGATTCCTCTCAATGAGAGCTTTCAGTAGTATGTCATCTGATTTTCTCTATTTCTTACCGTTTTCAAGCTTAAAAGGATCAAAGTTATGTAGTGGGGAGAGGGGGAATTCAATTTCTTATAATATGTAAAAAAATTAATTTTAATCCTATTTTGATGGGATTTTTTTCAAATGATTCCTCATGAAAAATGCAACCAAAGTTACTCCAAGCATTAAAAAAAAAAACCGTGTTTTTAAAGGTGTCAAGGGGTTAAAGAATGTGATTTTGCAGGAGAAATTTATATTTTTTAATCTGATTTTGATGGTTTTTTTGCATTAGATTTTCTTATCAATTAGAGTTTTCAAGCTAAAAGGGGTCAAAGAAGTTGGGGTATTCTATTTTGTATATTATGGAAAAATTAAATTTTTTCTTCTGATTTTAATTAAGTTTTTTTTGCATTTGATTCCTTTCAATGAGAGCTTTCAGTAGTATGTTATTAGAATTTCACTATCTCTTACTGTTTCCAAGTTTAAAGGGGTCAAAGAAGGGGTAGAAGGATTCAATTTCCTAAAATATGGAAAATAAATTTTAATCCGATTTTGATGGGGTTTTTCCCAAATGATTCCTCATTAAAATACTCCAAGCATTTTTTGTAGTATTTACTGATTTTTGTGTGAGAAATTTTTATTTTTCATCCGATTTTTTCATTTGATCTCTCTATGACTGCCAAAAACAATTGGCAGATTTTCTCATACCCTTTTCGACCTAAAAGGGGTGATGGAAATTCAATGTGGAATAATATAGAAAAATTTCATTTTTCATCTTATGATGGGGTTTTCTCCAAATGACTCCATATGAAAAACTTAACAAAGTAATACCAGGATAATATGAGTCTAAATGATCTTTTATCCAGTCATACTACTGTGTCCAGCAATTTACTATGTCCAGCACTATACTGTTACCAACACATAACTTTGTCCAGCATATTTTTGTGTCCAAAAATACTGTTTCCACACTTACCCGAAGGTTCATTTGTTCCCCTTTAACATGTCAACATGCTGTGGTAATATCATGCTGCAATTGCGGAGCACCTCAGTTGTACAATTTCAGTCATAATTTACTCTCTTTGAAATACTTTGAATTTACCTGAATTTTTGGTATCCCAAAAGAGCACTTCCTGTACGAAAACTTTAAGTGGATTCCAACTAATATAAGCAGAAATCCAGGCGGAATCTGCTTTAAAATTTTGTAAATTAACCGGAATTAAGGCGTACATGGAAAACAGAGCAAAATCCCGTCTAAAGTGTTAGATGGACAAATTCCTGCTAAATATACAGCAAAGGCGGAATGTATAACTGGCAATTCCTGCTAAGAGCAATTTCTTAGGTGGAATGCATACATACTTAATAGTAGCCAAAATGGGTGCCTCATGCAATGATTGGTTAGCTTGAAGGTCATGTGATTAGATTAAATCACAAAGCACAGATTTTGAATCTGATGTTGATTGCAAACATGGGTACTGGTTTTTTCTGTGGATTTTTGTACAATGATAGTGTTTTTGAAAAAACTCACATTTGTCATAAAACACTTTAGTTAGTTAATGTGACAAAACAGTTGTTGAATTATAAGTTAAAAGCAACAGGATCCTGGAACAAACATGACAGAGAATCTGATGAGACAACTTATTTTGGGAGGTAGATATTTTTTTCCCATTTTGTGATACATGTAAGTAAATAATGAAAACTTAGTTTCTCTCAGACTTGAAAATACTGTACATGAATTTATAATTTCATTTAACAGTTCATGTGTAGATACATTAATAAATGCATGTTTTAAACAACATCCAAATGCAGTCTGACCTAAATTATTTATGTGTACAGGTAGGATAAGAATTGCCTTTTACTGAGGAACTTGATCTGTTTCCTGATAATACCAACATACACATGAATATATATGTGCATGGTTTATAATGACATTCCTTTTTATTATAAAACAACTAATTAGACTTAAAAAACATAAATGACCGGTCAATTTGATATAAATTTGTTTGTAGAAATGGTAGCACTAAAGACATTTTATTATAATTTTCCATAAATCATATCAAAAGTAAAAATCATGTAACTATATTACCTAATGGCCCTTTTGATATTTATACTTATATTAAAATAATATACATGTATTTTTAGTTATCTTTATATAATAGATTTTAGGTGTATTTCTAAAAAAAGACTAATTTTAATTCTGTCTTATATTAATGTTTGAGCGGATTAGTGAAATCCGGTTAAAGAGACTGCAATCCCATCCCGCCTGAATAATTACGGATTTTTTAGGTGGAATGAATTCCGTTTAAGAGAAGCGGACTAATTTACATATTTGCCATAAAATCCCAGCTGGATTCCACCTGAAATCCACCTAAGCTTTCCGTTGTATTTGAAATATCTTAAAGCGGAATCCTTCCAATTTTTACGCCTGGAATCCGTCTTAAACACAGGTGGATCTTTTTGTACAGGTTATTGTACCCGTTATTTTGAACAAATTGGATTATTTATTTTGTATTCGGACAGATAATTGGACTTTGTTTTTTTGTTGCCTCCTTATAGTTATTAACATTGAAGATGTGGCATGATTGTCCATAAGACAGTCATCCACCAAATGACAGTTGAATTTAAACTTTTTCAGGTTTTATTTCGATTGCTTCTAGAAGGATGACATATAGTGATCACCCTGTTTTCCGGCATCTGCGTCTTGTCGGCGTTGTCACTGTCACTATCACAATTTTTTTTTGCTTGACACTTTTAGAAGCTTGCTCCCCCACTATCAAAGTCACTCCTACGCCTATGACTTCTCTAAAATGACAGAACGGATGTTAACCAAACTATCAGAGATTCTTTATTATGTCTTGTAGTCTTTCACCTTCTATTTCATTTTTAACAAAAAATCAATGCATGTATTTTAAATTTGGGTCAATTTTTACTTGTACTTTGATTTTCCATTTTGTCTATAATATCTTTGATAGAAGAAAGCAATGCAAGGCACTATTGTTTCGTGTCTCACGGAAATCTAGTGAACTAAAGAACATCTTAACCAAAAATTATGCAGTACACAATCCAGAAAAGATGTGAATTGTGTCTTTCTGGCACATATTCCATATTCTTTCTTGTAAATATGGTATGTTATCCTAAATTGATGATTTTTATACAGGATGTTATGGGGAAAGTAAATCTTCCATTGGTATTCAAGATTTGTTTTTAAGTTTTTAAGTCATTTGTCACAAAACGTATCCCAGGTTATTGTAGAGATTGAATACTGACAAACATGATTCAGCAAACCACATACCTTATATATGTTCTTATCCAAAGCCGGTTCATGTAGTCTGAAATATTTTATATTTTGGGCCTTTTCTATCTTGTTGTCTAAATCGTTGTCCTTTGATAAATGCATTCATGTCAGCTGAAGATGTTGAGTTGTTTCTTCTCCCTATTTTCTGAGGTTAAAATTTAAACAAATACAGCAAATTTCCGGCAACCATATTTGATAAACTTCATGGAATACCATTCTTACAACTGGGTTGGTGAATAACTTCAGATACATCCAACAACAGATCTGAGGCATCGACCCAGGTGTGTCAAAATATATGTTCCGCAATGTTTCATAGCACCAGCGGTAGGAACAAATACTCGGTGAAAGAGGTTATGGAGAGTCAACATAAAGTTAAATAAATGCAGTAAATGCAAACTTAGCAGACCTATCAGACGATGTATGTGATTTCTAAATTCTTGCCTTATTAACAGTTTTTATTGTTATGAGGCGCGACATCCTGCTTGAGAGAATATATGAAACTGCATTGTTCATATATCTAGTTAAAAAAAGCTTGGGTATCTCTGGAACTTTTATTATTTTTTTTTAGTAATTGCTCCCTTAGTTAATCTTAGGTTTTCGCTGGGATCCTCATATTTTATTGTTGTATGTATTTTAAATTTGATATGTATATCCTTAGTGGCACTTTAGAAGTTTCCACAATATGCTTCAAACGTATGCCGAACGTTGATATAATAAATTTTTTTTTTTAAGAAATAAACAAGAAATGTACTAGAAAGAACAAAAAATCAGTATTGAAATTTATACCATACTGAAGTTAAAGGTTAATGAAAAAACCTAAAACTGTTTCTGCATAATCTAAATGTAATATGAACAGAATCTAAAGAAAGTATGTCTCTCAGGAACAAAAAGGGCAGTGTTGCATGCGACGTATTATATACTATAAGTTATAAACTTGAAATGGTTGTCAGTGTAGCTTTAGAAGTCATTGCTTATATTTTCATTTTGTAAAAAAAATGCTTTGTTGATTTATTTAATACTCCGTTGGACATGCAAAGCTTAACTTACTTCGAAAAACTTATTTTGATTCGCCTTGTAATAGAGACGGTATATTTAGGATATTTTCACTGCAGTGTATGTATTATTTATTTATATTACCGGAAATATTTAAAAAAAACATTACAGTCAATTGTGGTTTGGTTATATATCCAATAAATCTCAGCAGCAGAAAATTATTGAACTTTTGATGTAAAAAAACGACAAATTAAATATTAAAATGTCTTGAACAGCACAATTTCCGAATATTTCAAAATATTTCTAAAGAAATGAAAAGTCCAGTGAAAAATATCCCTGCCAGAGATTTAAAGAGTCGAGATAAACTCGAAACAAATCTAAAGATATAACGAAAACAAAGAGAATATAAATAACAAAAGCCTGACTCCACGAGCTCTTAGAAAACGGAAGAGGGATTAGGTGCTCTGGATCAGTAATATTTGGATAAAATGTCAGAAAGACCGCACACTAATCAAGAAATACAAAATGGAATTTTAAAATCTAG
>JAULBM010016994.1:0-11482 GCA_032357055.1 Geukensia granosissima | reverse complement strand
GAAACGAAAGACAAACATAGAACACACAACACTACACTGAAAACTAAAGCTGGAGTAACACGAACCCTACAAAATAACTCAGTGCAGATAAATGTGCATATTTTTAACATGCAAAATGAGATACTGCCTAAATATTAATGAAAGCTTATTTTTTTAAATCACACTCAGTGTGCAGATTTGAAATAAAGTTTTGACATTTTAGTTTTGATCAAGACAAAACCAAAGTCCTGATTGTTGTCATTCATATTAAGATTAAGTGGATTATACCGAATTTTTTTAAAGACTTTGAGGAATTTCTGATTTGGCCTAAAGGCCCAAGGGTAAAAAAATAGGTCAAACTGTCATCAAATTTTATCATATGATTGACTACGATTGACTGGTATAGAATACCCATGTGAGAGATCAATAGTGCAATGTTCAAAGATTCAAGACAAATTTGAAACAAACTTAAAGATAAAACTAAAAAAGAGAACAAAGGCTTGATTATACGCTTGTGACTAGAATTCAGGGTGTCCTATATTTTTAGTAAAATGATCAATTATAATGTAGGCAGATAAAAAATCAGTTTAGATTTTTTTTTGTTCGATTCTAAACAAGAAGGTCAAGGATTCAATTCTGACTTGAAGCAGGCAATCTCTGGTGGAGTTAAACTAGTACTTTGTACCAAACAATTCGCCACTTTAGTGTTTGTAAGGCTGAACTAAAGCGATACAACTACATGCATTTAAATAATTAGAAACACGCATTTAATTATAATGCACAAATACTCAACCCTGATTGCATTTGCATTGTATGTTTGTCATGCTCTTTTCTTTGTTCCGACTAAGCGATTCCTGTGAGCTCTATTGGAATAAATTAATTCTTTTGAAACCACTATCTATTTTTCTTATCCTAAAGGTTTCTTAAAGGGGCAGAAACTGCTTACCCTCCTGGACCACCAAAGTTCACCACCCTTTTTTGGTGGAGTCCACATTGTTCATAGTTTTGTGTTTTTAGTTTTATTTGTATATATGCCATGTTCCGTTTGTACTATTTCTAGAGATTGCGGTGTCTGTCGACTTTCCCATTTTGTATGTCCATTCGGTTTTCTTTCTATTACCTTACAAAGAAGACAAAATGGTATTCCTGATTACGAGTAGTTTTAAAATGGTGGCTCATATTGTTCACTACAAAAATCTGCAGTCTTTTGTTACTTATACTCTTGCTCATAATTATGGAATATTTTTATTTTTCACCTTACATTAGACAAAGGTATGGCTAGACTTTGTCAAGCTTAATTCTAATAAAGAAATGGAAGATAATGCTTGCAGTATGATAATAGAGGATAGTTAAAAAATTCAAATTGGATGAAATAAAACATTTGAAACGATTCTATCCGAAAAAAAAAATAAACATTTAAAAAAATGTGGGTTTCAGAACTCAAAGAACTAGACGTCGGACAGGAATCTGTAATCAGACACTTTTGTAGCTTGAAGTAAAATAATGAGATTTAAATAAAGATTTTTGGCATTCTGGCTTACAGTTTTTCCATGCAAGTCCCCAAAGTTGAATATTTTACCAGAAAATGTCAAAATTCCATATTTATAAACAAATATATTCATAATTAAAACGGTTGCATTAGCAAAAAACGGAAAAAATACCCTAAAATATTTTAAATATTTAATATGAATATAATGCTCTCGTACACTTAAAATTTTTTCTTCTTGTCACTACACTGTAGAAAGAGTTTGAAGATAACATAGTGGCGGAGAAAAATCGTTAAATCAGCAGCAGACAGAAACCGTAATCAACAAAATGAAACAAAAGACAAAAAATACACAAATCTCTGCACTGGTAACTTAATTTGGATTAACAACTAGGGTGAGCTCAGGCGATCCGAAAGAGTAAGCAACTTCTGATACAATAGTGTCGTGATACTCAGTAGTCAAGCTAAAGTCGAGTCATAATCGAAGTTAGGCACGACCAATATAGGAACGGATTAGTTGTCAAGACTGTGAGAATATCCATTGTTATTTTTGAAATGGATATTTTGTAGAAGTTCACCATGATGTAGGTGTGTTTTAAAATTGTCTCTACTATTTTACTTAGATTAGAAAATTTACATTCGGAATGGCAAAACCATAATTATTATTTAAAAGAGTGATGAACTGTTTGTTACATATAGATAATGGCCTCTGAAATGGAGAGAGTTTCTGAGAAGAAAAAAGTTACTTCCGAAGAGGATGATAACGGTGATACTGTGACTCCATGGAATGTTGAAGCAAAATTATCAACAGGAGTAGATTATAGAAAATTAATTGGTAAGTGAATTTTAAACAAAACCTGAAAATGTGTTTGCCAAGGAAACGATAAAATACACCATTAATGTTTTTGATATTAAGTAACTCTTATGCACTTCATATATATTTCGATTCTTTGGTTTTAATTTAATAGAAAGATATGCATGAATTTGTATCGAGAATATCTTTATTACAACCTTTACAAATGTTAATTTGAGGTTAGGTTTCCAATCATTTTATTTTACTGTAACAATGATACGGGTATTTTCGAGATTAATTCAAATTAAGTTTAAAGAAAACTTGAAATACATTATCAAAGACATAGGGAAAGATATTTTCATTATTTTTTCATTATTTTTGGGTCAGAGTTTTGTGATGATGATAAATTTTCGAGTAGAAAGAGCATTGTGATTTATTTTAGATTATCGAATCATAGGAGTACAGTCTTGATTTTTTAAAAGCATTTGTTGCTTGAAAAGATGAGAATATTTATTGCAAATATGTCTTGTCAGCATATTCATAAGAAAAAATTGCCACCAGAATACTTAGCATGTTTTGCCTTGAAAATGAGCATTTTTACCGATCTTTGCATTTATCGTGTCCATTTTGTCGCCAGTAAATTTGTATATGTCTTTTCTTTAAAAATTTCCTTTCAGGGCATTTAATGTTTTCACTGAATGTAATAGCTTTAGAAAACTAAATATAATACAAATACTAAAGGAGCAGACGGAAATAGTTGATCCAGGAGCAATCAAGACCATGGCTTACAAATCGAAACAAAACACAACCATTATTACACAACGCTACAATGGAAAGTAAAGCATATAGAAAAAGTCCGGACGAAACTCAGGGTGAGCTAAGGTACTCCGGAAGAGTAAGGAGTTCCTTCTCCAACAGTGACATCCCTTTGGTTACTCGATGGTTAAAGTCGGAGGTCAGTCATTACGCCTGATGGGATAAACCTTGATAATTTTTAATAAAGAAATTTAAAAAAGCTATCAAAGAGTTGGGAACTGTCTTTTCGCCTGTGTTGTTTTTTAGTTAGCTGTGTTGTGTTTTAACTTGAGTCTTTTCTAACTGTCTTCTTTTAAAATATAGATAGACTTTGAAAGGTATTGCACTTAGTATTTTTCACTATCGTCGGATTTGGCTTCCTTTTTCAATTTATTTGAAATTGAGGTCTTCTCTTTTTGAAAAGTACATATAGCATAAAAAATTCGAAATATTTATTCAACATAGGTAATAGTATTTTGAAACCAGTGGGTTGGTGCCTGTGGTGATGGACTATGGTTCCCTGCGGGTATTCACCAAGCTAGTTGTTAGACGTATCTTACATGAAATTTATTAACAATGACATTTGCTGCATTTATTTAAATTCCAAAACATTGAAAAACCAGAAAGGCTATGAACGTATTGCTCTAAGTAGTTGTCATTACCGTCGGAATTAGCTTCATATTTCGATTTGTTTGGATTTGAGTACTTCTCTTACCGTGTTTGGATTTCAGACTTCATATGGTTTGGTTCTGATAATACTGATGAGAGGTTACTCTTTGAAATATACATAAAGCATAACAATAATAAAAATATTTATTTAACATTCGTTTGGTAAATTTGTATTTTGAAACCATTGGGTCTATGTCTCTGCTGGTAGACCAGAGATCACCGAGGGTATTCAACAGCCATGTTGTCAAAATTGTCTTATATGAAATTCATAAAAAAAAGTTTAACAGAAATTTTCTGCATTTGTTAAAATACTAAGCACTGAAAATACGGAATCACTTCTAAACGCATTTTACTTAGTAGTTGTTCCTACCGTAGGATAAGGCTTTCTATTCTGAATTGTTTTGTTCTAATTTTGCTATGTTGGGATCTCAGACTTCTTATGATTTCCTCATGCTACTGATGGGAGGTTTATTGTTTGAAATGTACATAAAGCATAACAAAATTTGACAATATTTATTAATCGATGGTAAACTTGTAATTTGATTCCTCTTTTGGTATTGCTCTTAGTAGTTGTAATTGCCGTCGGATTTTGGGTTCCTTTTTCAATTTGTTTGGATCTGAGTGTAATTCACTTACTTACTCACTTGTTTGGATTATTGACTTACTATGTTTTGATTCTTATACAACTGATGAGAGATTACTCTATGTTAAGTACATATAGCATAACAAAATTCTCAATATTTATTAAACACCTCCATATGTCTTTTGTGCCTATTCGAATTATGGTCCTAGGTTTGTTGCATGCACATTTTTGATATCATTGAGGCAAGAGCAGTATTATTTTACCCATACACGATTTTTTATTTCGGGCATTTATAGAGCTTTTCTTAAGAGGTGGTAAACCTCCTTTGTTGAAGGCCGTGTGGAGATCTATAGATTAATAAATTCCCTTTTTTTATTTTCGTTGGAGTGCAGTCGCTCTGACATTCACCCCATATTTTTTCATTTTCATAAATAGCATAACCAAATTCAAAATGGTAATATTGTATTTGAAGCAATTGGTTCGATGCTTGTTCCGGTGGATCAGAGGTGGTACATGGTTTTCACTACACCAGTTGTCAGACTTGTATGACATGAAATTTATCAAACATTGTTTTACAGAAATTCGCATTATTAAACTTTTCACAAAACATGGTTTTAAGAGTATAAATCTTAATTTTATGAGACTTGAATTTCTGTATCAATACCGTTGGTGTCCTAATTTTTTAGTATGGTTGCCAAATGTGGTCCTGTATTTTTATTTCCGCATTACTCCCCACAGTGTAACAGAATAAACTAATTCATTGCAGAAAAATTTGGAAGTTCTGAGATTGACCTAAAACTTAAAACAAGAATAGAGAAATTAACAGGAAAAACAAATCATCACCTATTGCGAAGAGGAATATTTTTCTCACATAGGTAAGAGTTTACAACATGGGTTAATTTGTGTATCATGTTAACTTGTATTCGTTACATCAGATCAAACATTTATCAATAATATTAATATTTGCCTTCTATTATCTATCTAACATTAGATATTTACAGCAGAATACTTGGTTCATTTTTAATCTTTCACAAAATAATTATATATTTCATTGAACTTTGATTAGGTATATACTGCTAAGATATAAGAGTTTATGATCAGTCTTCAAACATTAGTAAATAGACCTTATCTATTTGAGGCATTTCACCCGTTTGCTATCGGTGTTCCAGGTTTGAGCCCGTCTATTATAAACTGACAACTTCTTTTCATATACCCATAAATGAATTATAAAATAACATCACTTTTACATTATGTTTACATTACCAGTACAGATCACTGTAGCCTATCACCTTTACGGTTAGAATTCGCGCCTGACTTTATACCATACAAAACTGGGTTGTTTTTTACCCGCATCGCACGTGACAAGATCGGTGGTTTGCAATATTTCAGTCATATCGCGGTGGTCAGTTTTACTTGTGGAGGAAGCCGAAGTACCCGGGTACTTCGGCTTCCTCCACAAGTAAAACTGACCACCGCGATATGACTGAAATATTGCAAACCACCGATCTTGTCACGTGCGATGCGGGTAAAAAACAACCCAGTTTTGTATGGTATAAAGTCAGGCGCGAATTCTAACCGTAAAGGTGATAGGCTACAGTGATCTGTACTGGTAATGTAAACATAATGTAAAAGTGATGTTATTTTATAATTCATTTATGGGTATATGAAAAGAAGTTGTCAGTTTATAATAGACGGGCTCAAACCTGGAACACCGATAGCAAACGGGTGAAATGCCTCAAATAGATAAGGTCTATTTACTAATGTTTGAAGACTGATCATAAACTCTTATATCTTAGCAGTATATACCTAATCAAAGTTCAATGAAATATATAATTATTTTGTGAAAGATTAAAAATGAACCAAGTATTCTGCTGTAAATATCTAATGTTAGATAGATAATAGAAGGCAAATATTAATATTATTGATAAATGTTTGATCTGATGTAACGAATACAAGTTAACATGATACACAAATTAACCCATGTTGTAAACTCTTACCTATGTGAGAAAAATATTCCTCTTCGCAATAGGTGATGATTTGTTTTTCCTGTTAATTTCTCTATTCTTGTTTTAAGTTTTAGGTCAATCTCAGAACTTCCAAATTTTTCTGCAATGAATTAGTTTATTCTGTTACACTGTGGGGAGTAATGCGGAAATAAAAATACAGGACCACATTTGGCAACCATACTAAAAAATTAGGACACCAACGGTATTGATACAGAAATTCAAGTCTCATAAAATTAAGATTTATACTCTTAAAACCATGTTTTGTGAAAAGTTTAATAATGCGAATTTCTGTAAAACAATGTTTGATAAATTTCATGTCATACAAGTCTGACAACTGGTGTAGTGAAAACCATGTACCACCTCTGATCCACCGGAACAAGCATCGAACCAATTGCTTCAAATACAATATTACCATTTTGAATTTGGTTATGCTATTTATGAAAATGAAAAAATATGGGGTGAATGTCAGAGCGACTGCACTCCAACGAAAATAAAAAAAGGGAATTTATTAATCTATAGATCTCCACACGGCCTTCAACAAAGGAGGTTTACCACCTCTTAAGAAAAGCTCTATAAATGCCCGAAATAAAAAATCGTGTATGGGTAAAATAATACTGCTCTTGCCTCAATGATATCAAAAATGTGCATGCAACAAACCTAGGACCATAATTCGAATAGGCACAAAAGACATATGGAGGTGTTTAATAAATATTGAGAATTTTGTTATGCTATATGTACTTAACATAGAGTAATCTCTCATCAGTTGTATAAGAATCAAAACATAGTAAGTCAATAATCCAAACAAGTGAGTAAGTAAGTGAATTACACTCAGATCCAAACAAATTGAAAAAGGAACCCAAAATCCGACGGCAATTACAACTACTAAGAGCAATACCAAAAGAGGAATCAAATTACAAGTTTACCATCGATTAATAAATATTGTCAAATTTTGTTATGCTTTATGTACATTTCAAACAATAAACCTCCCATCAGTAGCATGAGGAAATCATAAGAAGTCTGAGATCCCAACATAGCAAAATTAGAACAAAACAATTCAGAATAGAAAGCCTTATCCTACGGTAGGAACAACTACTAAGTAAAATGCGTTTAGAAGTGATTCCGTATTTTCAGTGCTTAGTATTTTAACAAATGCAGAAAATTTCTGTTAAACTTTTTTTTATGAATTTCATATAAGACAATTTTGACAACATGGCTGTTGAATACCCTCGGTGATCTCTGGTCTACCAGCAGAGACATAGACCCAATGGTTTCAAAATACAAATTTACCAAACGAATGTTAAATAAATATTTTTATTATTGTTATGCTTTATGTATATTTCAAAGAGTAACCTCTCATCAGTATTATCAGAACCAAACCATATGAAGTCTGAAATCCAAACACGGTAAGAGAAGTACTCAAATCCAAACAAATCGAAATATGAAGCTAATTCCGACGGTAATGACAACTACTTAGAGCAATACGTTCATAGCCTTTCTGGTTTTTCAATGTTTTGGAATTTAAATAAATGCAGCAAATGTCATTGTTAATAAATTTCATGTAAGATACGTCTAACAACTAGCTTGGTGAATACCCGCAGGGAACCATAGTCCATCACCACAGGCACCAACCCACTGGTTTCAAAATACTATTACCTATGTTGAATAAATATTTCGAATTTTTTATGCTATATGTACTTTTCAAAAAGAGAAGACCTCAATTTCAAATAAATTGAAAAAGGAAGCCAAATCCGACGATAGTGAAAAATACTAAGTGCAATACCTTTCAAAGTCTATCTATATTTTAAAAGAAGACAGTTAGAAAAGACTCAAGTTAAAACACAACACAGCTAACTAAAAAACAACACAGGCGAAAAGACAGTTCCCAACTCTTTGATAGCTTTTTTAAATTTCTTTATTAAAAATTATCAAGGTTTATCCCATCAGGCGTAATGACTGACCTCCGACTTTAACCATCGAGTAACCAAAGGGATGTCACTGTTGGAGAAGGAACTCCTTACTCTTCCGGAGTACCTTAGCTCACCCTGAGTTTCGTCCGGACTTTTTCTATATGCTTTACTTTCCATTGTAGCGTTGTGTAATAATGGTTGTGTTTTGTTTCGATTTGTAAGCCATGGTCTTGATTGCTCCTGGATCAACTATTTCCGTCTGCTCCTTTAGTATTTGTATTATATTTAGTTTTCTAAAGCTATTACATTCAGTGAAAACATTAAATGCCCTGAAAGGAAATTTTTAAAGAAAAGACATATACAAATTTACTGGCGACAAAATGGACACGATAAATGCAAAGATCGGTAAAAATGCTCATTTTCAAGGCAAAACATGCTAAGTATTCTGGTGGCAATTTTTTCTTATGAATATGCTGACAAGACATATTTGCAATAAATATTCTCATCTTTTCAAGCAACAAATGCTTTTAAAAAATCAAGACTGTACTCCTATGATTCGATAATCTAAAATAAATCACAATGCTCTTTCTACTCGAAAATTTATCATCATCACAAAACTCTGACCCAAAAATAATGAAAAAATAATGAAAATATCTTTCCCTATGTCTTTGATAATGTATTTCAAGTTTTCTTTAAACTTAATTTGAATTAATCTCGAAAATACCCGTATCATTGTTACAGTAAAATAAAATGATTGGAAACCTAACCTCAAATTAACATTTGTAAAGGTTGTAATAAAGATATTCTCGATACAAATTCATGCATATCTTTCTATTAAATTAAAACCAAAGAATCGAAATATATATGAAGTGCATAAGAGTTACTTAATATCAAAAACATTAATGGTGTATTTTATCGTTTCCTTGGCAAACACATTTTCAGGTTTTGTTTAAAATTCACTTACCAATTAATTTTCTATAATCTACTCCTGTTGATAATTTTGCTTCAACATTCCATGGAGTCACAGTATCACCGTTATCATCCTCTTCGGAAGTAACTTTTTTCTTCTCAGAAACTCTCTCCATTTCAGAGGCCATTATCTATATGTAACAAACAGTTCATCACTCTTTTAAATAATAATTATGGTTTTGCCATTCCGAATGTAAATTTTCTAATCTAAGTAAAATAGTAGAGACAATTTTAAAACACACCTACATCATGGTGAACTTCTACAAAATATCCATTTCAAAAATAACAATGGATATTCTCACAGTCTTGACAACTAATCCGTTCCTATATTGGTCGTGCCTAACTTCGATTATGACTCGACTTTAGCTTGACTACTGAGTATCACGACACTATTGTATCAGAAGTTGCTTACTCTTTCGGATCGCCTGAGCTCACCCTAGTTGTTAATCCAAATTAAGTTACCAGTGCAGAGATTTGTGTATTTTTTGTCTTTTGTTTCATTTTGTTGATTACGGTTTCTGTCTGCTGCTGATTTAACGATTTTTCTCCGCCACTATGTTATCTTCAAACTCTTTCTACAGTGTAGTGACAAGAAGAAAAAATTTTAAGTGTACGAGAGCATTATATTCATATTAAATATTTAAAATATTTTAGGGTATTTTTTCCGTTTTTTGCTAATGCAACCGTTTTAATTATGAATATATTTGTTTATAAATATGGAATTTTGACATTTTCTGGTAAAATATTCAACTTTGGGGACTTGCATGGAAAAACTGTAAGCCAGAATGCCAAAAATCTTTATTTAAATCTCATTATTTTACTTCAAGCTACAAAAGTGTCTGATTACAGATTCCTGTCCGACGTCTAGTTCTTTGAGTTCTGAAACCCACATTTTTTTAAATGTTTATTTTTTTTTTCGGATAGAATCGTTTCAAATGTTTTATTTCATCCAATTTGAATTTTTTAACTATCCTCTATTATCATACTGCAAGCATTATCTTCCATTTCTTTATTAGAATTAAGCTTGACAAAGTCTAGCCATACCTTTGTCTAATGTAAGGTGAAAAATAAAAATATTCCATAATTATGAGCAAGAGTATAAGTAACAAAAGACTGCAGATTTTTGTAGTGAACAATATGAGCCACCATTTTAAAACTACTCGTAATCAGGAATACCATTTTGTCTTCTTTGTAAGGTAATAGAAAGAAAACCGAATGGACATACAAAATGGGAAAGTCGACAGACACCGCAATCTCTAGAAATAGTACAAACGGAACATGGCATATATACAAATAAAACTAAAAACACAAAACTATGAACAATGTGGACTCCACCAAAAAAGGGTGGTGAACTTTGGTGGTCCAGGAGGGTAAGCAGTTTCTGCCCCTTTAAGAAACCTTTAGGATAAGAAAAATAGATAGTGGTTTCAAAAGAATTAATTTATTCCAATAGAGCTCACAGGAATCGCTTAGTCGGAACAAAGAAAAGAGCATGACAAACATACAATGCAAATGCAATCAGGGTTGAGTATTTGTGCATTATAATTAAATGCGTGTTTCTAATTATTTAAATGCATGTAGTTGTATCGCTTTAGTTCAGCCTTACAAACACTAAAGTGGCGAATTGTTTGGTACAAAGTACTAGTTTAACTCCACCAGAGATTGCCTGCTTCAAGTCAGAATTGAATCCTTGACCTTCTTGTTTAGAATCGAACAAAAAAAAATCTAAACTGATTTTTTATCTGCCTACATTATAATTGATCATTTTACTAAAAATATAGGACACCCTGAATTCTAGTCACAAGCGTATAATCAAGCCTTTGTTCTCTTTTTTAGTTTTATCTTTAAGTTTGTTTCAAATTTGTCTTGAATCTTTGAACATTGCACTATTGATCTCTCACATGGGTATTCTATACCAGTCAATCGTAGTCAATCATATGATAAAATTTGATGACAGTTTGACCTATTTTTTTACCCTTGGGCCTTTAGGCCAAATCAGAAATTCCTCAAAGTCTTTAAAAAAATTCGGTATAATCCACTTAATCTTAATATGAATGACAACAATCAGGACTTTGGTTTTGTCTTGATCAAAACTAAAATGTCAAAACTTTATTTCAAATCTGCACACTGAGTGTGATTTAAAAAAATAAGCTTTCATTAATATTTAGGCAGTATCTCATTTTGCATGTTAAAAATATGCACATTTATCTGCACTGAGTTATTTTGTAGGGTTCGTGTTACTCCAGCTTTAGTTTTCAGTGTAGTGTTGTGTGTTCTATGTTTGTCTTTCGTTTC
>JAULBM010016983.1:0-11482 GCA_032357055.1 Geukensia granosissima | reverse complement strand
TTTTGGCAGGTATAGGGTTTGTCCTGATCTTTCTTGGAGCAGGTGTTGGAGTGTCGCTTATAAATCCAATTGGTAGTAGTAGGTTCCGGTGTAATGTCCGAACTCGACCTTCACCATTTTCCTTCCTTACTGTAAATACTGGGATGTCTTCATTTGGTTGACGGATCACAGTATACGGGTCATGCTCCCATCTATCTGCCAGCTTGTGTTTTCCGTCAAAAGCGACAACTTTAACTAACACTCTGTCTCCTACTTTAATTGTTCCACCTCTGACTTTGGTATTGTAGGCCTCCCTTTGCTTAGTTCTGGCTTTGTTGGCTGCTTCTGTGGCTAACTCGTGTGCTTTAGCTATTCTCTGTCTCAACTCCTGGATGTACTTGGAGCTTGGTTCGGTCTCATTCTCACGTAAGCCAAAGACTGCATCAATTGGCAACTTAGGGTTCCTACCAAACATTAACAGGTATGGCGTCTGTCCTGTGCTTTCATGTCGTGTGCAGTTGTAGGAGTGAACCAATGGACCTACGTAAGATTTCCAATCTGCCTTTTTACTAGGATCCAAAGAGCCAAGCATGTCTAAGAGAGATGGTTAAACCGTTCCCACATTCCATTTCCCATAGCGTGGTAACTGGTTGTTCTGGATTTTTTCATGCCCGTGATGGTACAAAGTTCTCGAATCATTTTACTCTCAAAATTGGCTCCCTGGTCGGAGTGTATTCTGTCTGGAATCCCATAGTGGACTATAAAGTGATTATAGAATGCTTCAGCAGTTGTGCGGGCTAGTTAGTTCCTTGTAGGAATGGCCATTGCGAACCTAGTTCTTTACACTCAGCCATATGTCTTCAGGTGTGGTAGGAAAACAAAGTAAAATTAATTTGAAAATTAAATTTCAACAACTCTTAAAACTTTTATTCTTTGTTTTAAACTACATTCATTGCAACCTGAAATGACTCTAATCAGAGGTGTCAAGTTTTGAAAATTACTTTGAGGGAGATCTCCCTCAAAGAATTATTCCAATGAGGGAGATTTACCGTAGAGTCATTTTCGCGTCATTTTTGTGTCCGGTAAAATAATTTTAAAAAAACAAAGGAAACTTCTTTTCATTGTATTTTTCTCATTATACACAAGTTCTAGTTTTACCAGTGTATTTATAAAGTATTTGTTTATGTTTTTTATATGTCAATTTCGTAGTTAAGTGGGGACCCACAGGAATGATTTTTGTTTATCTGCTTTTGCAGTATTAAAAGAAATATATTTTTTCAGTAAAACTTGAATTCACATTGAATTTCATTACTGTCAAATTAATCTTTCCCGTACTGATAGCCTGGTTTAGCTGGACTGGATTTGATACGAAATTTATTATTAGTGGGTAATAATCATTCACTCCTTCCAGCATTAAGCTTTTTGGAGTTATTCTAGCATAAATCTAGTACCACGGACACAAATTCTATTTCGGGACTTAAGTCAACAGCAAGATTTGTCCATCCAGGGCTTAAAGATCTAGCAGTTGTCGTTTGCATTACTCCAGATTCTCTCTCGAGTCTTCTGTTAAACCAAAATGTAACGATTTATTCAATTCGACTTACAATAAACGATATAGGAAAAACCGCGAGTTGTTCCAAAAACCGCGATTCCGATATGCGCGGGGGATTCTAACTCCCGGCGGGAGACGGACACGGTTGCGGGATATTCCGCGATTTTCGTAATATTTGCGGGAGGCTCCCGCCGAGATCGGGAGCTTGACACCTCTGCTGTAATATTAGACGTCACAATAAGATATTTGACGTCATCATAACAAGAGCGGGCGTACACAGCCGGGATGCCTGTTTAAGCAATTTTTGTAGATTTTGTAAGGTTTACATTTGAACAAAACGAAACAAAAGGTCAGTTTCTTCAATCATTGCATTTCGTTTCTTCTTTCTACATTTAAAATGACTGTTTTAATTTTTCGGGTTTTACCAATATGCCCGCGATAATGGCTACTACTTTCTGTCAGAGGCTAGTTTACCGGATTTTTTTTTACGGAAATGGCCGATGTGATCAGACTGATGATCCCACAAACGGCTCACGCTCTGCTATTTCCGACTATCGTCGTTAATGTAATCTCGGACATAAGTGGTATGAATATTGACCTCTTTTCAATCCAAATTTGTTGCGGTCAGACTGATAAAACATGTGGATGTCCATGTACATGAGATCTAGTTTTAAATACTCAGCCAGATATCTTCTGGATTTGTAAGAAAGCGAATAAAATGAATTTGAAAATTAATTTTCAACAACTCTAAACGCTATTTTCCTTGTAATAACTCTAATATGACTGTAATATGAGATGTCAAAATGTGATATATGACGTCACAAGAGCGGGCGTACACTGCCGAGATGCCTGTTTGAGACATGTTTGAAGGATCTGTACGCATCATTATTGAACTATATTAAACAAATGGTCAGTTTGCTCAATCATCACATCTCTATTTCTATGCATTATAAATCGAAAGATCAAAGTTTCAGGACGTAATCAATATGGCCGCGATAATGGCTACTACTTCTGTCAGAGGTCACTTTTCCTGATATTATGACGGGAATGAGCGATGTGATCAGATGGTAGTGATCGCTGTCCGTAGTTTGTCGCGTTACTCCTAGACGGTCGCAATAGTCGCAAATGGTTTAAGATTGGAAAAGTATATACTATAAGATACCCATTTTCATAAGCCAATTAAGTCATCAAGACGGCCGAAATATTTCTCAAGTGATGATACTTATGTTTCCACCAAAAGGATTTTCGCTGCTCATTTTCGTCCATTTTTTCAGATTCCGGAAATTATCTTTTTTTTTTTTTTTATTTCATAGTTTCAATATTTTTCCCGTGACCTCTCTGATAATTTAATTAAGCAAACCTTATTATATCCTTGCGATATGCGAGCGAGAAACATTACCTAGGGTAACAGGTTTCAAATTCGCGCGGCAGGAACGGAAGTGGAATTGACCTATTCAGATCTGTTAGCAACTTGTTTTCCAAAAATAGTGTTGGTCGCATATGAACATTTTCCATCCATATTTACAACATTTTAAATATCAAAAACGAACTGCTTTTTTGTATTATATTATCTATTATATAAAAGGTCTTCAAAATTACAGCCTTTAGATTTATTAATCTTTCATCACAACAGCGGACACCCTTAATGATAGACGTCTGACATCATCACTTCTTATGTAATGATTATTGCATGTCTGTTTAATTGTCTGATCCAAGCGATTTCGATCGGCATTGATAGCATAATAAGAACAAATTCGAATGTCTTACACAGGAAATTGTGCCAAATCGAGTTATGTCTCATTTCCGGCCTCTTATTGAAATTATTCCATAGTGCATGATCCAATTTCTGTTCTGCTGTACACAAAGGTGGTGCACAAAGAAGGAGAAATACACTGATAGCATTGTTTTATGAATTTTGATAACAAATTTCTATTTGTTTTCTTTGTAAGTTAAATCGTTATGTTAAATGGTTTTGTCATATTTATGGTATGATAATAAATGAAATCATTTATTTAATTTTATGATTTTTATGAATTCTTACCCATCATAATATTAAATTGCTCTTTTTCAAATAATGCGTGGTTTATAGATATAAAATACTTTTATGAATGTTAAGCGTTTTATTTATTCATAAAGTGTGCCGAATAAACGCACCTACAACAGCGTATGTATCTTATGTGCCTGTTCCTAGTAGAGTCGAGATGATTGGTCGATTTATGTTTTGACATTTTTTGTATTTATATGTTAAACACTGAGTTGATTTTTTAGTTTTACACGTACACATTTTATTTGTTCAGGGAGACATAGAGCTCTTCACATGAATTAAAATTCTACCCTTGTCGAATCTTTGTGAGGATCTCTACATTCTACTTTTCCTCAATTCTGTCTATCCTTCCTGGTCCTCCGGCCTGAGATAACCCCCGTTTTTTGGTGGTGTCCGCAATGTTTATACTGTTGTGTTTTCAGTTTTCAATATGTCATGTTTCGTCTTGTTAGTAATCTCGAGATTTCGGTGTCTGTCGACTTTCCCCTTTTGTCTGGCCCTTCGGTTTTCTTTCGCTTCCTCTTCTTCCTTGACATTTATCCAATATCTTCACCTTTTTATATATAAAGTAAAATAAACTCGTCGAGATATGTAAGAACTTCGAGCTTCAGCATCTTGTTAAGATGTTTATGTTGTGCGATCTCCATGGCATTTTTCTCCATACCTTTTCTTCTTTTAACAGTATAATTAAAGTATTTTTGTTTTTTCCAGTATGCGGACCCCAGAACAAACGTAGATTTTATTGACCAATGACAAGTAGTAATATTTATTTGTACATAAATATTGGATCTTCATTGAGGGTCTTACCGAAACTAAAACAGTGAAAACACCAATAATAGTGTTACAGACACTGTGCGAGAACACTTTTGAGGGCGATACTTTTGTTGTATCTTGCATTAAGTTTAAATTATATTTGTTTTTGGTTTCCAGTATCGATCCCTATCAAGTGTTAAATCCATTTCAACCAATTTTTGTTTGTGTGTTTTTATAATCATTTAGAAATGTGCCTGTCTTAAGCCAGGAACCTTAGTCCAGTGGTTGTCATTGTTTAATTATTCATTTATTGTTGTACATCTTCACCATTTTTGCATTAGATTAGGTCGATTATCGTGTTTTTTGTATAGTTTCACATTTTGTATTTCGGAGCCTTTTACAGCTTCCGTTATGGTATGGACTCTGGTTCATTATTGAAGGCCGTAACGGGACCTGCAGAAGTTTAAATTCTACTGCCATTTGGTGGATGGCTGTCTCATGGACAAATATGCCAAATCTCCTATTGTTATATTGCTAAGCTTGTGTTGTCTATGTAGTGTTTTATAAAATTAAAAGGATATGGAATAAATGCCGGAAAGACTGCAATTCATCTCTTTTTTTTAAATTTTTAACAATTTATCTGCGTATAAAGCTAGCGCTTTTCTGGATTAACCTTCATTAGGTGCGCTAGGGGCCAAAACATTGGAAGTCCAAGTTAGCACATTAGTCAAACATTATATTTCCAGTGACTAAATCAGTGCATACACGCCAAAATCAACAAAATGAATACAGGTCGTGTTTTTGTGATGGCGTCAACTGCCAAACGTATGAAGATCAGGGAATTCGAAGATACCAAAGGGGCAGACAGAAATCATTACGTCTGAAGACATACAAGACCATGGCCAACAAAATGAAACGAAAGATAAAAAGAGAACACATAACACTACACTGAAAACTAAAGCTGGAGTAACATGAACCCTACAAACACCAGAGTGAGTTCAGGTGCTCCGGAAGGGTAAGCAACTCCCGCTCAACTAGTGGCACCCGTCGTGTTACTCAGTAGTGAGAGCCGGTGTATAGTCACAATCGATGTTAGTCACAACCGGTATATGAACGGATTTGTCTTCATGACAGTCGGAAGATATCCATTGTCATCTGTGAAATGGGTATTTCGTACCGATCAGCCATATCATGATTTCGACCAAAAACTTCCAGAGAGATGACTCTAATTTTTCCCATTACAGGTACGCTGAGGATGCACAAAAGATGCAAGGAAGCCAATAACTTTTTTAATTTTAAGTCTAATAATGTTAGTTTGCATAAAACATGCTCTTCAACTTAGGAGATAATTCTATTTTCATCATGTTTTACTCTTGCCTTATTTGGCTTTCTGAGAAAGGGAGAGTTTGCAGAATCATCTTCTGAAAGACACGTGTTGCAATTATCGAATATATCCTTCAATGTTAAGGAAAACAGTCTTTCTGGTATTACCTTCTTCCAAAACTGACCAACTAGCGCAAAAAAATCAAGTATAGATTCCTAGTTTTAGTAATAAGTATATGTGTTCAATTGATAACATGAAATGATTTTTTGAAGTAAGACCTAAAATATCAGTCCCGTTGTTTTGTCATTTAAATCACGAAGTTTTAAAAAGATATCAGGTTTGTGCAGTATAAAAATCGACCTTGAAATATTTGAAATTCAATGAAAACAATTATAACACCCATTCTTTTCAAATAGGAGCGGCAACTTCTTTTGCATTATTGGGGAAATCGAATCAGGAAATTCAAAACATGGGTAGATGGAAATCTTTTTCCTTTCAAAGAAACATTAGAGAATCAATTTGTTGGAATAAACTGAAGCTATTAACTATTTACTCTAGCTAAGTTTCAGGCCACCAGCAAATTTGAATTATTGGTTCCTCCATTGTATCAAGGGCTGAGAGACATACAAAAAGTAGGCATACTGGAATTAATCTTGGTTTGCAAAAGTATGGTTTTAAACTTCTCTGGGCTGGAATGCCAGGATTACATTTGACCTCCGTTGTTTCCATAGCTCATGCTATGATTAATGGTTTTGGATTACCAAGGGCACTAGTTCTTCGTTGTGCAGGAAACGACATTGGTTTGTTCTCTATAAAAACGATACTAAAACACATCAAATTTATCATTTATGTTGTTTGTAATATGCTTCCTGGATGTTCATTAATTTTTTCCTGTAGATTGCCTCGCCGATCATGGTGTTACTCTTCAAACACAAAAGCCATGAAGCAGGCTCACAGAAGAATTAATCGTAGCTTAAAAGGTTACTTATAGAACAATGGCTGTTACGTTAACAGACATCTAGATTTGAGGATGGACATAATGCAATATTTGATAAAGATGGCATTCATTTGTCATTCTTATGAAATGGCATTTTTATAAATTCAATACAAGGTGAACTAGAACAATTTGTAATGTATCCACATAACAGATTTATTCGATGTAATTGCTAAATTGTATTACAATATGCACATGGAATTATGAATTTCTTTTCAATTTGGTTCTGTTGGATTTGTCATCGATAAATTGTTGGCGGATTAGCATTATGATAATTTTAATTATCATGATGCTAATATGGCAGAATTTAACGGTTTTGGCTGTTTTGCTATTATGGACTAAACCCATCTCAGTTTGTAGTTTATCGTTTGCTTTAAAACTTATGCAGAAAATGTGTTTAATGTTGGTTTACACGACACTTTGGTACAGCCAAAAGTCCTTGGAATTCTACTTTGTTTACTGGTCTTCTTGTTCAATTATTTCACAGTGTAGCTATCTCGTACAAATAACAATTCACACTAGTATAAATTAATGATGGTATTATATACAATAATTAAATTTAATAACAAACATATTAAATTAATTTATTGTATTGATAAAATTACTGTTTGGCTTGTCGTATTTTTCTGTTTCAATAAACAATTCCACAATTAACATCACAAATGAATACTTCCATTTTTCAACACATAGTGCGATAGCATGAATTCCACGAGCTAGATTTGAGATGGAATACGTATTTTAAGCATTATATATATGCACGAGCTTAGTTTAGCGGGAAAATGTGTCTTAAATACAACGAGGTTTTTAACATTAGACCTTTCAACATTTGTCTGAGGATGCGTCAACTTTAAATCACTCGCTTGTTAACACCCCTTAATATATATAAAATGTACTTGATGTTTTTGATCTGTATTTCAGATGAACCAATTGAAACTTAATACGTCATAGCAAAAGATAATATTGGAAGTAAAGCAGTGGATGTTGTTTGAAGTATATTGAACATTTTAGACTCGCATCAATACGCTGAAGCACAATGTATGGCAGAATTTATCGGTTTTGGCAGTTTTGCTGCTATGGACTAAACCCAGCAGCAGAGACTTTTCTTCATCGAATGGTTCACCCTTCGATTTTATTTGTCAACATGGTTTTTGTCGGCCAATTTGTTTTTTTTTTTTTTTTCTATTAAAGCTTTGACAAATCAACAGCCAAAAACATGTCTATGAGTTTGTTAATTGTTTGTTTCAAAACTTATGCAGAAAATGTGTTTAATATTGGTTTACGTGACACTTTGGTACAGTAAAAAGTCCTTGGAATTCTACTTTGATTACTGGTTTTCTTGTTCAATTATTATACAGAGACGCTATCTCACACAAATAACAATTCACACTAGTACTAATGAATAACATTATTTTATACAATAATTTTCTTTTGAATATGTTAACAGGACAGGTGCTTTGTGGAACAGAAACTTCAGAACTACTTAAATTCTCCCCTAGTTTTTGTGGGTTCTATTTTTCGTTCCACCATGTTTGATGTTTTATACGCTATTTTTGTACATTGTTCTTTTATTTATTGGTCATGACGTCATTCCCTGTCATTCCACCTACATTATTTGTTTGCTTCGTTGGAAATTATTGAGCTCCTTTTTGGAACCTTGGATCCTTAAGATATAACAATATTATCAACTGGATATGATGAGCGCACAAATGCATCACGGAGATAGTTTCACTTTACTTGATAGATCTTTAATTGTACAGAGATTGGTTCTGATGTTTTGTGCGATCTATGTCAAAATCAACAAAAAATATTTTGTATCCAATAAAGTAATATTTTCGCATTTTTTACATTTAAAGCAACTTTTGTGTGTCATGTGACCGTCGGAGAACAGATCAAATCAAAAATAACTATTGCATTTCTAATATAGACATTTTTCAATATAAAAAATGTGCAATGGTTTAAAAAAATTATTCAAAGATATTAAAAGAGCAGACACAAAACACACAACCACTACACTGAAAACTAATGCTGGATTAAAACAAACCCAACAAAAACCAGTTTGAGTTCAGGTGCTCCAGACGGGTAAGCAACTCCTGCTCCACTAGTGGCACCTGTCGTGTTACTCAGTAGACAAATTCCCTGGACGTTAACAAGTATGGAACTGATAAGAAAAATATAGGTCATTTGTTAAGTGAACAAATGTAGGTCTACCAGAGATATTTTGTGCGTTATCGTGATTTAACACAAAAAAACGGAAAAAAAGTGTTAAGATCTTTTCGTCAAAATAAAAAGTTGTGTTTTGTAAAACCTTACAGTTCACCGTTACATGTTATCAACTTTCTTTTACAGTTTTTGAGATATAAAAAATATATGGTTGCTAGGGATTTTTTTTATGTTGCTAAGGACTTTGAACTTTGGCCTTGATGCCATATTGTAGAACATAATAAGCTGAACAAATTTGCGTTTTAAAGTTTCTTTCTATCTCTCACTGTTGTAGAGTTATTTGCAAAAAACCTTAATTTCAGATCCTGAAAACGGTTTTTGGACCCTATGTCCTTAACGGTTAGTCCAATAATTTTGGACCCAATGTAGCAAATGTAGATCTTGATAAGGTAAACATTTACTACATTACATGTTATCAGCTATTTATTTCAGTTCCTGAGATATTATCAAAAATATACGGTTGCTAAGGATTTTCATAATGTTGCTAAGGACTTTGAATTTTGGCCTTGAACATATTAAGCCAAACAAATTTGCAATTTAAGGTTTCTTCTGTCTCTTACTGTTTTTGAGAAATTTGCACAAACCTTGATTTCCCACTCTTTACACGATTTTCAGACCCTAGGTCCTTAACCCTTTGTTGGTTTGTCCAATAATTTTGGACTCAATGTAGCAAATGTAGATCTTCATAAGATAAACATTTTTTCTATTACATGTAATCAGCTGTCAATTACAGTTCTTGGCATATTATCTAAAATAATCAAAAATATACAGTTGCTTAGGATTTTCATAATGTTGCTAAGGACTTTGAACTTTGGCCTTGATGCCATATTGTAGAACATATAACGCTGAAAAAAATTGCAATTTATGGTTTCTCCTACTGTTTTTGAGATATTTGCAAAACCTAAATTTAGACCCAGAAAACGGTTTTCGGACCATAGATCCTTAATGTATGCTACAATAATTTTGGACCCATATAGCAAATGTAGATCTTAATAAGATAAACATTTTCTCTATAGCATGTTATCGTCTATCTATTACGTTTAGATATTACAAAAATAATCAAAATTTTACGGTTGCTTAGGATTTTTATAATGTTGCTAAGGACTTTAAATTTTGGTCTTGGTCCCGATTTGTAGAACATATTAAGATGAACAAATTTGCAATTAAAGCTTCTTTCTACCTCTTACAGTTTTACAGATATTTGTAAAAAAAACTTGATTTTCGACTGCAAAAGCGGTTTTTGAACCCTAGGTCCATAACGGTTGGTCCAATAATTTTGAACCCAATGTAGCAAATGTAGATCTTAAGAAGATAAACATTTTCTACATAAGATGTCATCAGCCATCTCTTTGGTTTTCTGAGTTTGAGGGATCATAAAGTTTTTGGTCAAAATGACCTTGACCTTTGACCTTGACATTTTTTCAATGTCTCATGGACCAATGACTAATGGTGAAAGTTTCAGGTCTCTAAGACTTGAGGTTTCCAAGAAATTTTTTTTACAATGAGAGTCAATCTTTAAGGGGCGATAACTCAGAAAAAAGGTACCTGGATCCATTCGCTCCAAATGTTTCGAAGTTGTATCTTGCAACACTGAATATTTTCTACATTACACTTTATCAGCTATCTATTATGGTTTCTGAGATTACGTGATAACAAGGTTTTCGGTGAAAGGGGAGAGAACTCCGTAACGGAAAAAAAATTTTGGATGTGGCCCTCAGCAAGGAATAGTTCATGTCTGCCTGGTACTTGTCCCCAAAGCTCATTACATGTCATGTACAGTTTTGGGCACAATAGTTATAAAGTTGGCAGAGGAAAAAAAAATAATAATCAGACAAAATACAGTCAGGTCTACCGAGAAGGTTCTCGGGTAGACCTTAATGACCTATTTAAACGAGTGTGGTGAGTGAATTTAATACAAAAGCTTGTTTAGTGAATGACAACAATACTGAAGTGAATATGTATATGATGGCCATACACCCAGTATTGTATTCATTAACCAAAAGAATTTTAGTAGGGTGAAACCATACAGACTTAAGTATGGTATTCATTTACCATGCTCACTATAAAATGGTTCACAATTTCCACTGAAGTATGGTAGCCATTCACCACACTAAGCAGATAACATTACTCATTCATCAATCCTGCTACATATTCAGTACAGTTCTGTCATTTATCACACTAACTACAGTATTGAGTGCTCATTTATACATGTATAAACCTTCACACAACAGTATCACAATAACCACACCTACTACAATACAGTACTTTTTAAGCTCATTCTCTTCACTTGCTACAGTAAAGTTTTCATTTACCATGGTCACCACAGTATGTTAATCTTTCACCATACTCATTATTGTATGGTTCTTATTCATCATGAAGCATTGTAACTGTTCTTCATACCTATTCATTATACCCAATATAGTATGTTACTAATTCACAATTCTCAATATTGTAAAGTTAACATTCACAATATACACTACAATATGGCCCTCATTCACCATAATAACTATAGTATTGTTTTCGTTTACCATATTCACTAGGGGCCTGGGTGGCTGAGTGGTCTAGATAGTTGATTTAAACTTACCTGTACAGATCACTGTATCCTATCACCTATAC